>AFAN01000498.1:0-13547 GCA_000218505.1 Schrenkiella parvula | reverse complement strand
TTTTACTACCCACGATCCAACCACCAACCACCATAAAACACATCAACGAAACACTAGATTCGTTCTACTCATTTATTTTGAAAGATCTTCATAGTTTTCAATTCAAGAACTTTCTGGAAGAAGATCTCATATTTGTATCTCCATATATAAAAAATTTATGAACCCTCTTGATTTTCATTGAAGTTTTCTATTATGAATTTGTTATTTTCATCTATGTGCTTCTTATAAGTCTGTGTTTGAACAACTCATTTTCTATGTTATCAATTTTCAAAGAGAATTCATGAATTGATCGTTTCGTTGCAAAATTTTAGTTTTTTTTTTGCAGAGTTATTTATCCAAATTTGTGGTAATGCTGCTGACTTGCTTGAACATCTAGTTTCAGCTTCTCAGGTTGATAAACTCATCGGAAATGTTGTTTTATACCTAATATTATTTGAGTGAAAAAATCATCATAATCTACGGGAGTAGAATTGTGAGGCTTTGTGAAAAAATATCAAAATTAAACTTGTATAATTGCTTATTTACCTACGAGAATTGCATAATAATTGTTTTTGAAACATAGATTGGTGCCGCGAAAGTTAGACAACTTTCCAGTATTGATTTGAGTTTTAGAACATTATCTCTATGTGTTTCAGGATAGCTTGAGTAAGAGATAGACGTTCTTGAAGAAGCACTTAGGAGACAAATGTAGATGGATCCTTATAACCGCACAATGAGTTCGATTCACTGTTTTGTGAAACAATATGCCCTTCACCGCCTCATGGTTTAAGAATAGCTAAAAACTTATGTATTTGGAGGAACAACATCATTTTGGTGGGTTAGAAGATGAGGAACCCATTGATCATATTGAAAAGTACGAATAAATCTGCGAGACAAGGAGATCCACTGGATTTTCTGAAAACTACTTGAAGTGCACATTATTCTCATTATATTTAGTTGAGAAAGCATATAAATAGATGAAGTCTCTTCCAGCAGGAGCAATCACTATTTGGGACGAATACAAGCGAGCCTTCCTGAAGCAGCTTTACCCGAAAGAGAGATTGGAACGGATGAAAAGAAGAATCTCAGAATTTCAATGACTACCAAATGAATCATTGCATGAGGATTCTGCACGTCTCAAAAAATAAAATTTAGAATGCCCTCACAATGGTTTCACATATCCAAATTTGTTAGACATCTTCTCTGTAGGAGTTGATGAGAAGTTCAAGATGGCAATCAACATCGCAATTTATTGGTGCTGATAACTTGGCTGAAAGTGAAAAAAAATAAAGCTTGGAATATCTCAAAACTTGGGAGACATCATGCAAAATTCAGATTTTTTTGGAAATCATTGAGCTGAAGATGATGGTTGCTCGGCTTCTCAAAAGTCAATCAAAAGTTGTGAACTTATGTGGGAACGAGGGAGCTTATGGTGGTAAGCTTAATCAAGAGTGTACCATCATCTTCAGCTCAATGATTTCCTAATGAGAGAATCTATGAAGTTATGATGCATCAGCTTTTGGAGAATCAACAACATATCCTAGTAGGATATATGCAAAACGGCCAAGACATTTAAAATCTTGGTTTCAAAGTATATAACATGTATGATCATCTCAACAAACTAAAAGAGGGGTTCTATGGAAATTTTATGTACCTCTGTAATCATGTTAAGAAGGTTGAAATAGAAGTTGCTCAACCTGCATAAAGTGTTGAAAAATCGAGATGGTTTTCTTCCAGGAAAAGTTGGAGAATTCCAAAATTCTACGAAGTGATCACAACTCAGAACAAGGACTTGGCTGCACTATCCCTTGTATATAACTATACTAATGAATACCATGAATTATGGCTTGAATAAATGTCTAAGTGGGTGGAAGCCAAGGCAAGTCTGACAAATGACGAAAATATCGTGATGAAATTTTTCAAGTCGATCATCTTCCCGAAATTCGATGTTTTCGAGTTGTATAATCAGTGATGGAGGTTTTCACTTCATCAACAATATTTTTGAGAATATTTTGAAGAATAATGGAGTCAGACACAAGGTTACTACACCTTATCATCTTTAAAAATTGGTCAAATAAAGGTCTTTAACAGTGAAATCAAAAGAATATAGGAGAAGACAACGAGATTGACAAAAAAAGATGTGTCCGCAAAGTCTGTCACCGAATCTGGCCTTCGTCTCTATAAGATTTTTGTGTGGTGTGATCTTCTCCTTGTACTGTTCTCCTAGATATAAATCTATTTCGTCAAAATAAATAAATGGGAGGACTTGTTGACTTATTCTCTTTCTTTCATAATTCTTATGGGCTATAGTCCTTGTTAATTTCAGATTAGTGATAGATCTAGTGGTTGACTTGTGTTGATATGAAAAAGTATACCTAGAGATTTATGTTTTTTAATCTGAAATAGTTGTTTGGTATGTGAATGGTAATTGTGAATTGTTAAGTATTGGTATTGAGAATAAGGGCCGCCCATGTGTAAAGATTCTAGCAAGTAGAATAATGTCGCAAGAGGAGATGTTTTCTTGAGTTGGGCATGTGGTGATGCTGGTTTGACGGCATGTCTTCATCGTTGGTGTGTGATGAAACCTAGGGTCGGTTTGGCAGACATTGGTTGGACTACTTAGAAGCAATGGGTATACCTGTGGATGGCTTTATGGACACAATGTTGGGATTAGAGAGTCTAGAGTGTCTTGTATGATTCCAGAGCTCCTCTTTTGGGGTAATATTTGGAAGGTGATATTAGCTTAGGACTTGTGTTGTTGTGTTGTGCTGGTTTGCTTATACTGGATAATCCAAACTACTTGCATGTATGTCCGAAGAGTTGAGGAGAGTGTAAAAGTTTTGGTGTGGTGTCCAGTCTTTTAGGGATAACAAAGTTTTCTTTATGCATTCGTTTAAGACTTTAAGTTAGTGATGTTCATATATCTTTTTGATGTTTAAGACATTTTTGTAAGACGTTTATTTTTAGAAGTTTTACTAAAAATGTAATTGGGAAAGAGATATGTAAGTTGGTAAAAATAGCTAGGGACCGGGTGAAATATTTTTACTAGGGCAATTCTATAAAATAGACTAAATTAAGTTTTCATCACAAAAACAGAATAAGAAGGTGATTATGACCTAAACAAGATTCACTAAAACGTAAAATGACTAAATGCCCTCAATAAATTTAATGTTAATTTTCTTTTTTTTATATACTATAAAAAGGAACGAGAAACTCAATCTCGTCTCTCTCTCTCTCCGGCCGTCGGCAAATTCCCAATCTATCATCGCTAAAATTACTGTCAACTTTCCCATCTTTCGTCTCTCTTTCGCCGGCCATCAGAGCTCTACCTCCTTGACCATCGTCGCCGAATAGTAAGTTGAACTCTAGCTCTATCTTCTTTAATCCCAGAAAAGAAAATTGATCTTTCTAGGTCTTTAAAGTCTCAGTTATATCCTCCTTGATTTCCAGGGAAGCTTAATATTTACTTTGGATTTCGGCAATTAACTTTAGATTGATGAATCTCGTTTCGAATTTTCTGGGATTGCTCAATGTAAGCGAGTTTCTTGAATTTTTTCTTCGATATTGCACTAAATTTTCGTGTCTATGTTCTTTTGCGAATGGGTACGATTACAAAGAGAAGGTCCCTGTGAAATAGTTAACGTGTTTGTGAGGAAAATGGTGTGAAGGGTCTCTGAATCCAGATTCTGGAATAATACAAATTCTTGAAGAAGCTCGGGGATCTTCGACTTGGTATTTTCTATATTTCACACGGACCTTCTCTTTGTAATCTTTGTAAAAGTATGAATTTTTTCTTCGATTTTGCGCTGGATTTTCGTGCTTATATGGCAACTCTTCCAAGGAAAAAAATTGAATTTCAGAAGGGTTTACGGTTTGAAAGTTAGTCTTCTAGTTTCTTGAGTTGGTAATGATATGATGGTTTTGCTTATAAACGTTTCATCTCTCATTGACTGGTTCGCGGATTAGTGTATTGAAGTAGGATAGGTAAATCTTGCTACAATGTGGGTGATGCTTTTTGACAATCAACTAAGCAAGGCAGTTTTGTTCTTTTTGTTGTGTTCGAATGCCCTTGATGTATGCATGATATATGAAAATACATGAATTCTTTCATTTGTTCACTCTCTGGTTACTTTTGACATTGCTTGAATGTTATTAGCTCATTTCGAAATGGATATAAGCCACATTTGTGTTTTCATCTAAAATATTTGCTTCCTTGTATTTGAATCCCGGGCTTGAGTCTCTGACTCCACAAAGCATCACATTCTCATATTTATTGATTAGGTATGTCTACGACGTCCTTCCTAAATCGTTAAGAAACTTACGTGAAATTATAATTCATTAAAGCTGTCCTTAAATTTCTGGAAGAGTTCTTAATAGTTGAGGAAGGACTTCCAGAAATAATATGTATTTGTAAACTAACATATTTTAATCTATATTTGGCAGAAGCTTGCTTATGGTTAGCGTTTCAGTGTTTAGTGTCACAAGTGTGCCCATGAACATACTTCTTCACCACAAAAAAAATCAGAAGAAGGAAGCTTTGATGCACGCATCTTCCAAGTGCATTTATCATCAACACAACATTATGCCACTCTTGACTTGTTTGAGCAAACTGATTTGAACTCAAATTGATTTGAACTCAAACTGATTTGTTCATATCAATTACAAACTCCCAGCGCGATTCTCGTTGAATTTCTTATCACCACAAACACAAAATATATCCACCATATTCAGCCACCACAATCAAATCTATCAAAACCCAAACACAAAACTTAACTAAGCAAAAACAATTTGAAATTTCAAAATTCAAAAAGAATATAATCTTCTAAAAGAGTATAATCAAGCTTTATCGAGCAATTAAAAGGTGTCCTATCAATTTGAAATCCGATTTACTGGTGGTGACAAAAGTGGTTTGCCGCCGGAGAAGATGACTTACATGAGATGGCAGAGATGAGTTCAGAAGATTCATTGTCGATCGAGAAGATGAATCTATCAATTAAAGGACTTTGGCGGTGACGAATTCGGCGATGGCAGAGATGAATTCAGAAAATTCGATACGCTTGTGATGGAGGCCGGAGATAGGTCGACGGTGGTAGAAGAAAGAGGATTTCTCTCGCGATCTATTCTGTTTTTATACTTGATATGTATTGTACTCTATCAATTAAAGGACTCCGGCGGTGACAGAGATGAACTCAGAAGATTCAGAACGCCGATGATGGAGGTCAGATATATGTCGACGGTGGAAGAAAGAGGATTGTCACGCGATCTTTCTGTTTGAATCGCGATCTTCCATTTTTTTAATTAATTAATTAATTGAAGCAAAAAAAGAAAGGAGGGTATAATAGTCACTACACCAATTAATGAATGTAATAAGTGTGACTTTCTATAGTTTAGTCTATATTTGAGATATAAACTTAGATTTAGTCATTAACTTATTTATTTAGATAACTTACCTTTGTAAGGTCTAAACAAATAATGGCGATTTTGAGTGTGATTTGGCGGTTATTAGTTCTCCGTCCTTCCTTGCGACCGTTTCTCCGCTTCGAAATGGTTATTCAGATTCTTGATGCTGGTGAGGGGCTTCGTGATGGTGGTTTCTCATGTGCATCCTCCATCTTCGTAGTGGGGATCATGCCTCACCACGATGTGGAAGTGGTTCTTTGTAACCGCTTCTGGGATTTCTTTATAAGAACACGATTTCGGGCTATCGAGATCTTCATTCTCTGTTTCGACATACGAACATTAGCAAAGAATTACTCAGACACAATTTGCTCTGTTTTAATGGCGGAAAATCTTCATCGCGGGTTACAGAACATCACTTTGGGTGTTGATGATGAACCAGAGGAATTACCTTTGGAAGTGGTTTCAAAGGCGGTGAGAGAGAATCAGTTCTCCTTTATGGGGCTGCCTTGTCATTCCTCGACGACAAAACACCAGAACTTTGGTGTCATCTCTGCCTCGTATTTGGGGTCTATCGAGAATCATTTCGGCGAGAACAATTGGACGACGTCTCATTCAATTCATATTCCCCACAGAGGAATTACTTCAATCGATCATTAACAGGGGACCATGGGCATTTAATGATCGGATGATCATTTTGCAGAGATGGAGCGCAAAAATGAATGAGATGGATTTGAATTTTATTGTGTTCTGGGTGCAAATACGAGGGATACCACTGCAATATCTTACCTGCGCAGTGATAACTCATGTTGCTACTCGACTGGGGCAGGTGCTTGAAGTGGATTTCAACCTTGATGGTAATACGGTGGTGGATTTTTTGCGGGTTAAAGTGAATTGGAATGTCGACTTGTCTCTTAGATTTTAGAAGAAGTTTCAATTTTCAAGAGGGGTGAATACAATGCTTACCTTCTGTTATGAAAGGCTTAAAGGCTTCTGCGAAGAGTGGGAATGCTAACGCATGACACAAGGGCTTGTCTTAACCCGGTGAATGATCAGAATGTGGGTCAGAACGAAAACGAAGATCATGACCAGGATGATGAAGGGAATGGGAGACGCTGGCAATGAAGTGGGAAACATTTTAGCCGAAAATGTTGATGTCAATGAATTGGTATAATTATACCAGAACAGGAGATTGACGTGGGGGAAAGACGAGATGATGAAGTAGTACCGCGTGATCGTTTGGAAGATGATTCTTTGATCAGATAAGTTGATACAGAAAACATGATCACCCCGACAGCAGTAACTCGTCTTCTGCGTAAACATAACATACGTAAGGTGCAAACTAATGATGATAACCTGGAAGCTGGGACTGACCGAGGAAACATAAACAAATCGGAGACAACGGGTGTAACGATTCCAGAACCTCTTGCATTGTGTAATGGATCAGGCACGCCGGATATTTCAACTTAAGAGTATGATGGAACTAATGTCTGTAATATGGAATCTGCTTTTAAAAAACAGAGGAAGAGCTTGATACTAGAGGAAAAGTATGTCCAAGGAGATCGTATGGGACAAACAAGCATGAATTGTTTACAACAGTTACAAAACGATTACTTTGGGAGAAGCAAGTACTTCGACAGAGAAAGACAGAGGCGCGGTGGACCCTAATCCACTAATCCATGAAAGTTGAAGTTTGGAACTGTCGGGGTTTGGGACAACGCCTCACAGTTCGAGGCCTTAAGGAGATGCAGAGGGTGTATCTCCCAGACATGTTGTTCTTGGTGGAAACAAAACAGAATGATGATAATGTTAGAGATGTTGGGGTCTTGCGTGGATATGATGACACGAAAATCGTCTCGCCGATGGGTCTTAGTGGTGGTTTAGCTGTTTTTTGGAAGAAGTTTGTTTCAGTTCAGTGTATTTCCTCTGATCAAAGACTTATAGATCTCCATGTTGAATATAAATCCTTTCACTTCTACTTGTCTTGCATTTATGGTCACCCAATCCCAAAGTTGCGACATCATCTATGAGAAAGATTGCAAAGAATAGCAACTTTAAGAACGGGTCCATGGATGATGTGTGGGGATTTCAATGAGATATCAGATCAATCAGAAAAGAAAGGTGGACGAATTAGAATGCAAGTAGTTTTAAGGATTTTCAGATAATGCTCAATATATGTGGTATGAAAGATCTATATCATAAAGGAAATCCTTTTAGTTGGATTGGGAGGAGACGTAAGGAAGTGATTGAATGCTGTCTTGATAGAGTGTTGGTTAACTCCCAATGGACGCAATTATATCCTGCATCAGAGAATCAGTTTCTTGAGATAGCTGAATCAGATCACCGACCTATGATTGTCTCGATAGAATATCAAGCTAATATCAAGAAAAGTTTATTTAGGTATGATCGTCGTCTCTTTCAAGAAGCAGAGTTTGTTGAAACGGTGAAGCATGATTGGGCAGAAAAAACACAAGCATATGAATGTTTCCCAGAAAAGCTAGGAGAGTGTCGCCGAACCATATCTGCAGTTTGGATACAAGATCTTCGAAGACAGATAGATGACACAACAAGAAACCATACTACTCTGATAGAAGTGATCCATGAAATGAAAAAAGACCTTAACAAAGCATATATGGATGAAGAGGATTATTGGAGATTGAAAAGCAGGAATCATTGGTTGAAGGATGGGGACAAGAATACTAAGTATTTCCATGGAGTTACTAAAGCTCGAAAAGTGAAGAATGGTATTCAGAAAATCAGAGATAAGAATGGGATAATTCATACGAAAGATGAAGCTATAGCAAAGGTTTCGGAAGACTACTTCAAAGAGCTGTTTTCAACATCGGGTGGTATTTTATTTGAAAATGTACTTGCAGATATACCACTAAAGGTTACAGAGGAGATGAATACATGGCTAACAAAGGAGGTAACAGAGCAGGAAGTACAAGAGGCAGTCTCACAAATAGGACCGGATAGAGCACCAGGTTGTGATGGATTCACAAGGGCTTTTACCAACAATTTTGGCCATATATAAAAAAGGATGTATTCAAAATGGCTCAGAGATTCTTTGCTACTAATACGATGGATCAGGGGTGTAATCATACCCATATTTGTATGCTACCAAAGAGTGGTGACACGACTGATATGGCCGAGTATAGACCAATACGTTTGTGTACAGTGAGCTACGAGATTATATCAAAAATACTTGTCCTCTGATTGAAACATTGCTTGGGGTCGATCATTTCGGATTCACAAGCTGCATTTGTGCCAGGGAGAAACATTTCAGATAATATATTGGTGGCACATGAACTAATACATGCACTAAAATCAAAGAAGGATTGCGCAAAATCATATCTTGCCATTAAAACATATATTAGTAAAGCTTACGATCGTGTAGAATGAGGTTTTCTACAAAACACAATGAGAAAGTTAGACTTTGCAGAAAGATGGATCTCCTGGATTATGACGTGTATTACAACAGTGACTTATTCTGTTTTGATAAATGGTAAAGCATATGGAGAGATTAAACCAACCCGAGGATTAAGACAAGGCGATTCATTATCACCATATATGTTCTTAAAATTGGAAGAAAGAAAAAGATTTCAAGGAATGAGAATTGCCAAGGATTGCCCTGCAGTTACTCATTTACTATTTGTGGACGATTCATTGTTCTTTTGTAGAGCCACAAGGAAGGATTGCGAGGAGATGGCTAATATTTTCCACAAATATGAGATGATTTCTGGACATAAGGTAAATTATACAAAATCATCAGTTATTTTTGGTATGAAATTGTGTGAGAATAACAGACGTATGATTCATCAAGTTCTGAATATAGATAATGTTGGTGGTGGGGTGAAATATTTAGGCCTTCCGGAACAATCTGGTAGGAGCAAGATAAAACAGTTTGAGTATGTGGTGAAAAAAGTTAAGGATTCGGTGGAGGGTTGGTATAATCAGTTTCTATCACCTGCTGGAAAAGAGGTTTTGATAAAATCAGTTTTAATGGCTAAACCGATTTACTCGATGAATTGCTTCTTAATCTCCAAGACTACTTGTGACGCCATAAACAGTGTGTTGTTGGAATTTTGGTGGGGAAAGGAAAAATGTAAGTGTAAAATTCCTTGGATTGGTTGGAAAAGGATGGTATTTCCGAAAAAAGAAGGGGAATGGGATTCAGAGATCTATATAGCTTTAATAAAGCTTTACTTGCAAAACAAGCATGACATATATTACAAAATCTCCAATCCTTATTGGCCAGATTACTCAAAGGGCGGTACTATAATACTTTGACTTTTTTACAGTCGAGGTGTGGAGGACATCCATCGTATGGATGGCGATAACTACAAACAGGAAAAGATCTGCTAAAAGAAGGTTTATGGGTTCAAATTGGGGATGGTAGGTCAACGAATATATGGAATGATCATTGGTTGCCAGTTATACCTCCACGGAAAGTAATGGGAATAATATTAAATCTCGACTTGGTAGTTGCTGATCTTTGGAAACAAGGACAAAGAGAATGGGATACGGAGGCATTACGACTGGTTTATCAGATGAGGACATGGAGATTGCAAAACAGATTGTACTATCAAATCATGCAATTTTCGATAAATACATATGGCCTTATACAAAGAATGCAGAGTACTCGGTCCGGTCAGGGTATTGGGTTGCATCACACAAAGCTTTTGTGGAAGATAATATAGAACCACCGGAAGGAAATGTTGTGGTTAAACATTATGCCAAAGATCAAAAATTTTCTATGGAGAGTCTTGTCAGGAGTTATTCCAACAGCTGATAGATTGTGCACAAGGGGTATACAATTTGACAATTTGATTACTCTTCGAATGCATACATGCAAAAGCAATTTGGAGATGCGCTGGTTTTATAATGTTTGATTTGCCATCACCACATCTAGAGGAGAATATGAAGTATGTTCTTGAAATGGCCACAAACGGGTCCTTGAGTCAGGAACAACAACTACAGCCAATTTGGGTAATGTGGTGTATTTGGAAATCTCGTAATGAGGTTCTCTTTACTAAAAGAAATGTCCAAGCGCAGGAAGATGCTAATAGAGGCATTCAAGGAGTTAAAGACTGGATCGATGGTGGATATGGTAAGCATTGTGTAGAGGAGAGAACAATGTTAGGAGATAGAATACGAGATTTTAGATGGATCCCACCTCCGGCAGGGTGGATTAAATGCAATTTTGATAGTAGTTTCTTATCAGATAAGGAAACTATCGGTGTCGGATGGATTCTGCGAGATGAAATGGGAAGCCATTTATGTTCAGGTCATAGTCGTTTGACTCAAGTACATACATCGTTTCAATCGGAAGCAAAAGGGTTTTTACATGCGCTGCAAATCGTATGGGCTAAAGGATTTCGAAAGATTTCGTTTGAGGGAGACAATAAGGAACTCACACAGAATATCAATAGAATGGAAAGCAGTACAGAGATAGGTAATTTGCTCATTGACATACGACATTGGATGGAAAAGCTGCCGGATTGCTCTTTAGACTATGTCAACAGAGAGAAGAACCAAATTGCGGATAAATTAGCAAAAAAAACACATCAAGAAACTGTTCTATATTCAAGCTTTCATTTACCACCAAAGTGGATGTTAAAATATTTGTATTATCCTTATACGATTTGATATATATATATATATAAGATGTTAGAAAAAAAACTTAGTTTTGGTCCATTTGAGGGTATTTCTCTTTTTATTATTCAGTTAGATATTATCAATTATTGTACTTATCTAGAACAGAGAATATCTACCTAAACATATCCTACCTAGATTCAGTTCAATCTGTTGTAAACAAACCTGTGGATATATACGAACGTATATCATCAATAAAAGATAACACAGTTTACAATCCTATATCAGTTTAGTTACTATCTTGCTTTGTTTTGAATTTTGTTTGACATCTAATTGTTAGCTTGCTGTTCAATTTTTTTTAAAAAAATTAATTCTTATGTTCTGAGTGTGATAAAAATCCAAAACGACCAACAATATTAGCCTTAGCTTATTCTTGTTTCAAGAGTCGATTGAATAAACATGAATCGAGTGTTTATTCTTTCAAGTTTCAATGATCGATTATATCATATGTGAGAATTTTGCTTTTAATTCTATTGGTAAAATCCCTATAAACAATCTAAAAACCGATTATTAAAAAATATTCCATTACTTTCTAGCAAAATGTTTAATAATACCAAAAATAATGCCGATAATAATAGCAGATATCACCCATAAAAAAACAATAAACCCTAAGGTAGCACACCATGGTCTAAACAATAGACGTCCAGTTTCAAGATCGTAGAAGTTATGACCATGAGGACAACGTCCAGCTTCGGCTCCACATCGGTAACAAAACCTATGTCCACACCTGCCATTTATCAAGTAACTCATGTTGCTACAAAAAAATTAAAATCTTCGAAAAATTCGAAACGAGATGAGATTAAAAGATGATACCTGCATTTTACACTTGCACATCCATCAAAAAGTTCAATCATGTATTGACACTTCCCGCATTGACGCCACATTTTCCGTTTAGCTAGAGCTATTAGCTTTGTATCGTTTGCTAAAGGATTTGGATGCAAAATCTTGTAATTTTCGCACAACAAGTTGTTATGCCACGGAACTTTGCAGTTGATGCAAAAGGGCTCACGGCATTTGACACAGAACTTCCTAAGTCCAGATTCTTCAGTAGATTTAGTTGTAGAGAGCAGTACCCTTACCGACATTAAAGCTGAGCACCTCGGGTTCGGGCAATAAACTCTTTCGGTTACAGGTATCGAGTCCTCCGTGATCCTTTGGACCCAAATCGCTTTTAGTTTAGGTGTCAAAAGGTTGACACAACTTCCATAAAGAAGCTTAAGATTGCAGCCATCATGGGGACATATCATCAACGCTCCCTCGAGTAGTCTCACCTTTATATGTTGTTTCACACATTCGGAACAAAACCGATGACCACAAATATCAACAGAAAACATCTGATCAGAGCTGATATTGTCATCCATACAGATACTGCAAGTCTCTTTCCTAAGAGGCATATCTATTATGACCTCAGAAACTATTGTTTCCATTGCTAATTTGTAAGGAAAATCTTTGACCCAATAGTATATATAAAAACGATAAACAGTTCAACAAAAACGCATAAAGGAAAAGAGATAGATGTTAACTGATAAAAGGATGAGAAATAGAAATATAAATCCACAAAAAAATAAGGAAAAACTAACGAAGAAAGAAGATAGAAAGCATAATCAGATTTGACCTAGGACTGTTTTATTCTATTTCTTTAACCTGCGACTCGTGTTTTATGCTCACTTTCTGGAGATTTATTGTGGGTTCTGATTCAGCCAAACGTCCCATTGGGCCTTGCGGCCCATTAATGGATCTTTGCCGTGTTTACTGATGGAGGTGTTCTCTGCTCAGGCCCAAGCCCACAACGAAGTGTCTTCTTCTTCGTGGCATAAACAAAGAACATCGGTGTTAAGTGAGACTGTACAGAAAAATCAAGAAAGAAATCGAAACGGGAGCTTAGCGACAGAAAACGTTAAGCAAGGTCATCGTTGGTTTGAGCAAGGGATCTGTTCGGTGATACATAGCCTAAGTAAATTTGGCGACCAAATTTGTGTGTCTTCTTGCTTTTATTTTTCTAAAATTATAAGATATCAGAGTTTCTAAATAACAAGAAGTTGACGTCAAATCCCAACATTTATGACTATTAGTTACGACTCAATAGGTATTATCAGTGTTTTTAAACAGTTAAACAAAAACGCATAAAGGAAAAGAGATAGATGTTAACTGATAAAGGGATGAGAAATAGAAATATAACTCCACAAAAAATAAGGAAACATTAAGGGTTAATTAGGTGTATAATAGGTTTAGATACACTAATTAGGTGTATAGCATGTGTGAAAACAAAATTAGGTATCTAACACAATTAGGTGATGACATTACATTTTTAACCTAATGAATATTATCAGAATCTAAAATTAAATAATATTTTAAATTGTTTAAAAATTCAAAAAAATCAATAACTAAAATTAGTTGCTAGAAATTACAGATAAGGAAACAAAATAAAGCAATAAATCATTGACGTCATTTGTTTTTTTTTCTGGCCACCATCAAAATTTCTTGCTCAAAAAAAATCTGCAAACTATATCAATGGT
>AFAN01000497.1:0-13588 GCA_000218505.1 Schrenkiella parvula | reverse complement strand
CTCATACTCCCCATCTATGGTCTTAGTCATAAAGTCTCCATTGCTGGCAGTATTGAGAGCATTCCTGTAATCCCAATCGACTCCATCATAGAAAATACTCAAAATCTGCTCATCGGAATACCTGTGGTGAGGAAATTCTCTGCGATACTCCTTAAATCGCTCCCATGCCTCGCAAAAGGCTTCTCCATGGTGCTGGTGTAATGTATTGATTTTGTTCCTCAAAGCAGCCGTCTTGGATTTAGTGTAGAAGTGATCCAAAAAGGTTGATCGACACATCTCCCACGAACTAATCGATCCAAGGGGCAGCGATTTCAGCCATCGCTATGCCTTATCCCCCAAAGTGAACGGAAAAAGATTGCACTTGAGGTAATCAGGAGGAATCCCGTTGGCTTTGGTTGTTCTGCACATCTCCTCAAAAGTCTCAATGTGGTCCATTGGTCATGTGGACAGTCCATTGAACATATGGTGCTTTACCAACAAGATCATCTGAGGCTTGATCTCGAAATCTTGCCTCTGAATTTCTGGTGGGCATATAGCAGACCGGTTCTGGTAGAAAGCGTGTGAAGTGTCGATGTCTCCAATGGCACGGAGTTGTGGTGGTTGTCGCTGCAGCTGCTCCATTTGTTGATGGAGCCTCTGAAGTGCAGCTTCTAGGATGTCGTTATCGCCCATATTGGCTGGATTCGACTTCTTTTTTCTGTTTTGTCGTGCTGACCTTGCAAGCGCTTTGTGGTTTAGAGTTGTGAGATTTTCAGAGCCGTGACTCCTCGTAATCATACACCTGAAAAACGCACAAAAGAAGAAAGGTAGAACGGTTAGTGAATCTTAGACTAAATTTCAATCCAAAAATCAAAGGTAACGCAATTGGTCCCCGGCAATGGCACCAAAAACTTGATACACAGAGTTTTAACCCTATATAAATACTGCAAGTGCACAACAAGTGTTGTAGTAATGTAGGGATCGAATCCACAGGGACCAAATGTCACACTATAATTTTATGATATTTTAATCAAGCTAAGATAAAAACGAAATTTTGTGAAAGTAATGTAATCACGAAAATAAACAATATCAATGTAAAAACAAATAAACGAAGTGCTAGGTCAAGGATAATTCGCAGGAATTATGAATCACAAATGAGAAAATCGAATAGGGAAATCATTAAGCACATTCTAGAACTCAAATCACCAAATTATAGTTAACATACTGTCGTAGAATCAATTACTATGTCTAAAAACATAAGATTTTAAACTGTCG
This sequence comes from Schrenkiella parvula, assembly GCA_000218505.1. NCBI lineage: Eukaryota > Viridiplantae > Streptophyta > Magnoliopsida > Brassicales > Brassicaceae > Schrenkiella > Schrenkiella parvula. Next base: position 12,334 of record AFAN01000497.1, on the reverse strand, counting down.
TTTGAATTCAGAGAGTTGAACATGCATTAAGATCTAGTTTGATATGTTCACTAAACGCCTTAACATCAGCTTTCGTTGGCTATGGACGTATTGCTCATCTATGTTTTTTCAGGCATTTAATCAAACACTTTTGGTGCGTTAAACAACCTAAAATCCGAAACTCGGTAGCTAATCAAGTTTCAGCATTAAGATCAACAATAGATGAAGAACTAAAAGATAGATTCCTATTCTAACAATTCTGATTTATCAATTCATGAATTCCATTGAAACCCTAAACCTAACTATGAATCTACTCACACATATTGCAGAGAATGAGTAAAGAGATATGAGAGAAAGCATATTAGAAATCAATAGATAAAAGATAGGGTTTAGAAATCTTCTCCAAATTTGTCAGAAGAGGATCATAAATCGTCTTCCAAGAGTTGCAAAGTTCCAAAGCTCAAAAGTATGAATAAATAAAGGTTCTCTCTAAAAAACGCTATAAAATATCATGTCTACAGGTCTAGAGGCAGCTTGGATAAGATTTAAGGAAGATAAGGTCAAATCTAGGTAAAATAGAGAATATCCCTTTTTATTCTTGTCAAAGTGGAGCAGGTGCTCCGAAGGGAAGAGAGAGGGTGCTCCGAAGGGAAGAGAGCGGGTGCTCTAAATAATGCTTTGGACCCTTTTTGCTTGGCTTTTTCTCCTTTTTGCTCAAATGACTCCAACAGCTCCAATCCTCGTCCAATGTCTCTTAGTAACCTTAAATGATCCAAAAACAACTAAAAAGACTCGATAAAAACTCGAAAACAACTCTTGGTATGCGTCAAAAACGCAGTGCATCACATACATACCTTTGATGTGGTCAAAACCAAGAAGTTTTGTGTCTAAAAGAGAGAGTAGATTTTACCTTCGGGATAGTGCATCAGCCACTATGTTCTCCTTACCTTGTTTGTAGCATATGACATAGGGAAAGGTCTCAATGAATTCGACCCACCTAGCATGTCTTTTGTTCAGCTTCTGTTGGCCTTTCAAATGCTTCAAAGATTCATGATCCCTGTGAATCACAAATTTCTTAGGCCACAAGTAGTGTTGCCAAGTTTGAAGAGCCCTCACCAACGCATACAATTCTTTGTCATACGTGAGATAGTTCAGCGTGGCTCCTCCAAGCTTCTCACTACAGTAGGCAATCGGCCTTTTCTCCTGCATTAGAACAGCACCAATACCAACTCATGAGACATCACATTCTTTTTCAAATGTTATAAGAAAATCAGGAAGTGAAAGAAGAGGTGCATTGGTCAAGATTCCCTGTAACGTTTGGAACGCGGTTTCTTGAGCTTCTCTCGATTTGAAGCCAACGTCCTTCTTGATCACCTCGGTAAGTGGTGCGGCTATTGTGCTAAAGTCCTTAACAAACCTCCTGTAGAAGCCGGCTAGGCCGTGAAAGCTTCTTACTTCTCCAACGGTCTTCGGACTTTGGCCATTTTTGAATAACCTTGACCTTCTCTTGGTCCATTTTTGCTCCATCTGCACCAACAACAAAAACTAGAAAAACTAGATTATCCGTACAGAAGGTGCACTTCTTGAAATTAACATAGAGGTTTTCGTATCTCAAGACTTCTAACATGCATTTTAAGTGCTCCACATGATCATCTAGGTTCTTGCTATTGACTAAGATGTCACCGAAATAAACCACAACAAAAAGACCTATGAAATGTCTTAGCACATAATTCATTAATCTCATAAAAGTACTTAGTGCATTAGTTAAGCCAAAAGGCATAACAAGCCATTCATATAATCCATGTTTGGTTTTAAATGCGGTTTTTCATTCATCCCCTTCTTTCATGCGAATTTGATGATATCCACTCTTTAGATCTATCTAAGAAAGATACTAGAACCATGTAATTCATCAAGCATTTCATCTAAACGTGGAATGGAGGTACTTAAATGTTATGTTGTTGATGGCTCGGCAGTCAACATACATCCTCCAGCTACCGTCTTTCTTTGGTACCAAAAGGACTGGTACGGCGCATGGGCTCATGCTCTCCCTGATGTACCACTTGCTCATGAGCTCACCAACTTACTTTTGGAGTTCCTTAATCTCCACGGGATTGGTTTTATAGGCCGGCCGGTTGGGAAGTGTAGCTCTGGGCACAAAGTCTATTTGATGCTCGATTCCTCTTATGGGAGGCAAACCGCTTGGGTTTTCATCCGGAAACACATCCTCAAAATCCTTTAAAAGAAATGATACATTGCTCGGCAATACCAGCTCAAGGTGAGAAAATGTTAGCAAAGAATCCTTATAGACAGTTGAAACCATTGGTTGTTAGGAATGTAAAATTCTCTTGATGTTATTGGATATAGCAAAGAATTAGATGCTTTAACATTTTTCTCTTCTTTGACGAGGCTTTGGGTTGGTTTTTCACCATCCTTGGGACCATTTGCACACGCCTTAGCCGTCTTCTCATTCAGCTACCTCTGATCTTGGTACACTTCCATGGGTGTTAAAGGAACAAGCGTGATCCATTTGCCTTCATACTCAAAAGAGTGTTTGTTGGTCAGGCCATCATGAGTCACGTTCCTGTCAAATTGCCATGGTCTTCCCAAGAGAATGTGTCTGGCCTCCATAGGTAAAAAATCACACAGAATTTCATATTTATATTTACCAATGGACAATGGTACCTTAACTTGGCAATGAACTCGCAATTCGCTATTGTCATTGAGCCATTGTAGCTGATAGGGTCTTGGGTGTTTGGTAGCCTCCAGACCAAACTTCTTCACCATGGTCAGACTCGCCACATTAGTACAGCTGCCCCATCAATAATCAAGCTACAAACCTTGTCCTTGACTAGACACTGTGTATGGAAGAGATTCTCCCTTTGCTCATTCTCCTCGGCCTTAGTCTGAACCCTTAGTGCTCTCCTAGCTACTAACAACTCTCCTTGGACAGGGTTCTCTTCTAGTTCATCCTCGGAAGACTCCAACTTAGGCTCCTCTTCCTCATCGTCTGTGACAACCTCACCGTTGTCCACCAACAACATGGCTCTTTTGTTGATGCACTCATTCGCATAGTGACCACGTCCTAGACACTTGTAGCGTTGGACATCTCGGTTATTGTGTCTGGTGGTATCGGTCTTGTCTTTTGAATCTAGCGGTTGGCTCCAGACCTTGTTGTCTTCTCTCGGCTTACGCTCAAACTTGGGTTGGAACCCTTGGCTCCTTTCCTTGTTGTAGACCGGCTTTGAGCTAGAACCATATGATTACCTTGGATTACATTTCCACTGGTTTTGTTGTTCAACCAAGATTGCCTTGTGCAACATCTCTTCAATGCAATCGTACTCTTGCATCTCCAACCTATCTTGAATATCTCGATTTAGACAACTTAGAAACCTTGGTTCCTTGACCATCAAGGTCTCCATTTCTTGGTAATACTCCTCAACACTCTTGGTTCCTTATAGTAGCCGTCTACTCTTGGTTCCTTATAGTAGCCGTCTAAGCCTTTGGTGTAGCTCATTGTGGTAATGGCTTGGAACAAACCGTCTACGCATGAGATCTTTCATCTCATCCCATAGAACAATGGGTCTTTCTCCTATTCTCCTTAGGCTCTCGCCTGGTGCGTCTAGAGGCCGTTTGTGGTCTCTGGTTAGACTCCCTTTGGGTTACTCCTTGTTGAGCTTCTTGGACTCGGTCCAAGCGTGTATTAACCATTTCTAAACCTGCATTGAGAAGACGAGTCATTTCACTCATTAAAGCTTGCATTTGTAATCTATTCAAACCGGTGTTACAAGTGGTCTGTTCATTGTCACTTCTATCTCCGTCTGACATGGTTCTTGAAACAGACTTAATAAACACGTTAGGTAGAAATTCCTCACAAGCGTTTCTCTCTTTCTTTTGGTATTTCACTCACAGCTTATTTTTTCTAGCCAAATTCCTTAAGATGTCCCAAGAGGTGTGAATCTCTTAGAACCCAAGGTAGATCAAGCGAAAAGAAAAGAAAAGATAGAAAGATTGCAATATGTTTTTTATGAAGAACCAAACTCCAAGGATCCTATTTCTCCTAGACCCTTACAAGCTACTAGTTTGAAACTTCATTTTTTTTTCTGAATTTTCTGAAGTTGGATCAACGATCTAACTTCAAGATAGAAAGAAAATATTTTTTTTTGACATTTTTTTGTAATTTTTTGTGAAAGAAAAATTCATTCAAGGAGCTAATAGCATCCAAGAACAAAATAAAATATTAGGGAAAATTTTGAGGCTACTAGCACTCGAATTAAAAGGGTGATAGAAATACCGAGCTTGCAATGTTTCTCTTGAATGTGTCATTAGGCCAACTTGGTCATGTAGATCTTGCACTGATCCAAGATTGGTCGCGGCCGGCCGAATGGTTCCGGTTTGGTCGGTATTTGGGATTCTTGAATCATCTTCCAAATTATTCCGTCCTAAATGTGTTTTGGTCGAGAGAAATGGTCTTCTTTCTCCATTTGGTCGAAGGGATCTTCAAGTTCCAAGACAGGTTCCATATGAGGCTCGTCCGGCTCGTCCGGCTCGTCCGGCTCGTCCGGGTCGCTTGGTTCCATTTGGCCGGTCAGTCTTTGGCCGGTCACGCTCAAATCATGAAAAGTTTCGGATATTATAGCAACAACACATGATTATTTTATGCACTGTCCGAGGCACTTAAAGAAGACGAATGGGAAGAGATTTGTGATTCCAGATTGGGTGTTTTGTTGAAGTTTAACAAATTAGAATTCGGTTAGGCATCGAGCATTGTCCATTATTTTTTGTTTTCAGCTCGTCTGCAGGAATAAATATGAGATATGGAATCTCGTAGGTGTAATTCCAGTTAGGTTTTCGTTGAACAAGTTTGAGGATATTACTGGCCTCAATTGCGAGTACGTTGAGAAACTGTCGGAGATTGGTACACCATATATGCAGGAGTTCTGGGAGAAGATGGGTGTGGGTATTGATATGGGGCCCAGTATTGACGAGCTTACAAAAGCGTGTTGAGGTCTTGTTCCTTGTCTAGGGAGGACCGGATTCTTTTGGGCTACTTATCATTATACGCTGGTTTTGTTGAAGCTCGAAAGCCTTCTCACCTACTCCGCTTAACATGGCAAGGCTAGTCATGGATGTAGATACGTTCGAGGGGTACCCATGCTGTAGGGTAGCTTTTAAGAACCTCGCTGAGTCTCTGAAGGAGAAAAACTTGACGAAGACCTACACCATTGAAGGTTTTGTGGAGGTGCTCCAAGTGTGGGTCTAAAATGCTATGCCTGACTTCGTCGCGACCTACAGACAGCCAATTGCCAATGACCCAAGTCCACCTCTCTTGGCTTACAATGGGTCTAGGGGCCGTAAATACGTGAAGGAAGGCATGCTGAAACAGGTAAACCTCACAGAATTATCTAACAGACTTCTCATGTAGATTTCTTTAGCAAACTTGTTAAGTAGACTTCTCAAGTAGAATTCTCGGTTATTCTTTAGAAGATTTCTTTAGTAGACTTCTTTAGTAGACATCTCTATTTGACTTATATAGTGTAATTCTCTCGTATGGTTCTTTAGTATACTGATTTTAAAGTTACGCCGTAGTCCTTTTTATTAGAAATGTAACTCTGCACGTTTTTATCTGACGCATACGCGTTTCAACAACTGTGTTTTGAAGGTTAATGAAGAAATGTTCCCGATATGGGATGATGATGAAGAAGATGAGGAAGTTGATAACATTGTGAAGGCAATGTAAGGCGAGTTTGGTGCTGGTCCCTGGAAGGGGACAAAAAGTGACTGGAGAATTGATGGTGTGAGGACCTCCAATAATGTGGAGGTGGAGAGTACAGTGAGCACCAAACACAATATTTCAATGAGTGAAGAAAGCAAAAAGAGGTCTTCCTCCTTTGTTGATGATGTGGCGTGAGTCTCCTCGGACACCATGAAAACAAACCTCGGCCACTGATGTGCTCTCCTATTAGAGGAGATGAATGTTGGATTTGGCGATTGCAGCAAGAGGTTTAAACTGTTGATTAATAAGGTAAAAGTTGTTGAGCATACAATATCGAAGATGAAGGTTGCAAGGTTAGAAAAACATCCCAAACAGGTAAAGTCTAATGATATCGGCTAGAAAGAGGAGCACCCTGAGGAACATCCTGCTTGGGTTCGTTCTGATTTTTCTCAGAAAACTATTAAAACAACCCTTGTGAAAAAAAATCCCAAAAAACGGAGAAAGTATGCTGATCAGTTGAGACTTCAATTTATGTTGTAGACTTCAATTTATGTTGTAGACTTCAATTTATAATGTTGGTGTTTTGTGCTTGTTGAGTTAAGTTTGGTTGTGTTTGATTAACCTAAGGATATTTATTTTATTTTTATATGTTATATTCAATTAAACTTGACAACATTGTTCATTATTTGTTCACATTGTTTCCAAATGGTGATTTGATATAATGTACGCCTTTGCAGAGAATGGAGAAAGCTCCAAGTGAGAGTATTAACTGTGGAAATTACTTGAGTATTGTTTGTGTTGACAAAGCTAAAACAGCTAAAGAGGAGGTCGAAGCTCAGATGGAGAAGCAAGACTTGAAGAAGAAGGCAGCACAGCTGATGGTGCGTGCAAAGGGTGAAAGACTAGGAAGTTGGTTTCCACACAGGTTTCTCTTTTTATAGGAAATACAGCAAAAAAAATCATTCAACCAAAGTTGGCTTCTACAAATGATAGGTATGACCCTTTGCTGCCTGTTGATAAGCAGAAGGTGAAGTTTCTGGTTGACTGGCTAAAACTTGACCTGTAGGTCATCGCTTTCAACATTTTTCTACAGTACACGATCTGGTACTAACCCATTATTTTTTTAGCAATTACCCAAAAAAAGGAAAAGCGGCAGTATCATTGAATGACAGTGGATTATGCGCACCCCCAAGACAATGGCTTCATGACACGGTAATTCCTTATATATCCAATATTACTTCTATAGTAGACTTCTCATTTAGACTTCTGCGTGTAGACTTCTGCTTGTAAACTTCTCACAAGAACTTCTCGCGGAGACTTCTTGCAGAGACTTTTCTCGTAGATTTCTCGTGTAGACTTCTCCTGCAGAGTTATTTTTTCAATGTTTTTTCAATGCAGCAGATGGACACTGCCCTCAATTTCTTGAGACTTCGCCACAGCAAGCATCCAGAATGGTTTAGGAAAAGAGTATGCTTGATGGATAGTCTTTTCAGGATAATATGGACTGTGAAGTACCCAGACTTTATTGCGTCTACACCAAACCCAGATGGCTCAGATAAATTTCCACTTGCTGCTTCGTTTGACTACTTCACAGGTGAAGAGTCTGCGTACTGCAAAACAAATCAGACATTGATGTGGATGTCATATATGCATATTGGCATGTAACGACGGACCACTGGATAGCATTGTGCATATCAATACCAATTAGACACATTGTTGTTTGGGACAGTATCGTCTATCATGTGAACGATGATAAACTTAAGACCGCTTTGGAGCCCATTGTTGTCGTGCTGCCGTATCTACTCCGCGAGTTTTCTTCTGATGGAAAAGACCACCCATACACACCTTTCACACATGAGCGGATCGAAGATGTGCCTGAGAACCTACAATCTGGTGACTTTGAAGTATATACACTTAAGTACATTGAATACCATGCACTTGGCAAGGATTTTCCAAGCACATTGTGTGACGCCAATGTCAAAGCCATAGGGGAAAAGCTTCCGGCAGAGATATTTGATGAGACCGAGTTCAGTGGACCATCACTATGTTCTTGGGCAGGGTTGGACCTGTATGACCACTAAACTATGTATGCTTATGTGTAGACTAACTTGTATTTTATAACTACATGATATGATCGGTATTTTTGCATACCACCAAGTGATGTGGTGGGTATTTTTGTATACCACCAAGTGATGTGGTGGATATTTTTGCATACCAATAACCGACACTTATTCTTTTGTAACTCATGATAGGTTAGAAATTTTTTCGTAATCTATCAAGTGTATTATTGGTAATATAAATGTCTTCTTGCACATACTTTTTGTATGCTTAGTAAGTAGACCTCATATTGAAGTCTACCCTGTAGACTTCTCGAGTAGACTTCTCGCCTATCTAAAATTGACGTTAAGTATCATCGAATTACCTTGCATAAAGCCAGTGGCTCAAGTGTTTTCGAGGCAAACCTTCTTTTGTACGCTTAGTAAGTACACTTCACGTTGAAGTCTTCCCTATAGACTTCTCGAGTAGACTTCTCGCCTATCTAAAACTGTCGCTAAGTATCATCGAATTACCTTGCATAAAGCGAGTGAGCTCAAGTATTTTCCATGCAAAGTTTTACATAACGACTAGATTATTACTACAGATGACGTATACACTAGCAGAATTCTTAGACATACATCAGGCACAGATTTCTTTATTAGACTTCAGTCGCATACTTCGAATACGTATACGTTATCCAAAAAGCAGACTTTGTGAGTAAACTTCGCTCGCATACTTCATATTTATTACCTTCTAGCAGACGTTTTCATGTGTCTAACCATCACCATTTTTCATCTCCTGGTTTCATTATGGTAAAACAAGCATACGTGAGAAGATCTGAACACAATAATAAAAAAAGATCTAAAGACAATAATGAAAAAGATAAGATTAACTTACACATTGAGGCCTAGTATGACCGGATTGCTTGCATTTTGAGCAACTATATTGCTTAGGCATATTTCTCGGTATGGTTCCTTTCTTCCTCGACATCTCTAGCCAAGTATGCCATCTTAACTTCTTCTGTCTACCAGGAGCACGCCTCACGACCGAAAGGAGACATGGTACGACTTCGGATTTGGTTTTATCGGGTGATATTGGAAAAATACTATGAACATACGTCGCATACAAATATTCCTTCGTACACAATGGATAGACCAACGTAGACATGCATGGCAGCCTCCAATGCAGCTGCAATAACGTGCGAGTAAGGTATTTTCTCAACATCGAAGACACCACATGCACATTTGTTTTGCTCGAAATCCACAATACAATCTCGCGTTCCTCCCTTAACGAAGAAACGCTAACCGTCTACTCGTTCAACCGTCATCTTATCCCCATAATGTTCACGGATTGCCAACATATATTTAACTTCTCGCATGTGGCTTGTTATGAGATGCAACGCATCTTCCCGCCTTTTACAAAACCATCTTCCAAGTTTCTCTCTAATGAACTCCAAAAGAAATGAGACAGGAAATTCTTGGGCTTGCTTAAGCATCGCATTGATAGATTCTACGATGTTGCTTGTTTTTATGTTGTACCTGTCTTCGAGGAAGTGAACCAATGACAATAGCTTCGGGTCTTCGTTCTCTAAATATATGGCAAGGGAAGGGTTTACATGACGAAGTGCGTCTATGTATCGATTAAAATCGACGAGCGTGTGAGCATACTCAGATCCTTTCACCAAATACTCAGATCCTTTCACATTCTTTATCTATCCCACGAAAATGTGTCACAATGTTTTGCTGCAGATGGTAATAACATATACCTCGTGTCGCCCAAGGGATGATATTGTTACATGCCTTGGCTATGGATGAGTGTCTATCTGAAACTATGACGATAGGGTATTGATCAGAAAAACATGTACGCAATTTGGTGAAAAACCATTCCCAAGAGGCGTCACACTCAGAGTCTACAATCCCAAATGCCAATGGAAATATTTGGAAGTTACCATCCTGTCCGGATGCCACTAACAAAACACCTCCATCCTTGCCCGTAACTGAGTCCCATCCACCATGATAACCTGCATCAGTATTGAAAACCAGCGATCGAAGCTCCAAACGATATGAAAAAGTACTTAAATCGGTATTGTTCATCACGTACAAGATCAGTTACGCTCCCAAGATTAGCTCGGTCGATTTGATGCAAATAAGTAGGAAGCTTCTGATATGCATCTTCTGCTGTCCCTCTCACAAATTGTTGGGCAAATATCAAAACTCGATAACAACTGGTGTAATCCAACGTCAAACCGAACATCACCTTCATTGAGTCTTTGATATGCTTCGCCACGATTTCATCGACAATACCTACACGATCTATAAATAGCTTTGCTACATATTTCGGAGTACACCGTCAATGGTGAGCTGCTCGATCCGCCATAGTACAAGTATGAACCTTCGAGTATTTTGTCACCCAAAACACACTAGCTTCATTGTTCACACCCACTCGAAGTTTCCATTCACAACCTTCAACCGAACATTTTGCTACGAATATCGTATTGGTCGACTTAGATACGTTGAACGCAAACTTTAACATGATACTCGTTAACTAGCTCATCCTTGTTAGGAAAACACTATGAGACGTAGTTATAATCACTCCAACCAGTATTGGACCGTCCTCCTTTTCCACCACAACGAGTTTTAACACCCTCTACAACGAAAGACATATCAACTCCTTCCTCATCCTCATCCTCGTCTTTCACTTTACCATATTTCCTGTAATCAACATCAGTGTCATCAGCCTCAACTTTCATACCCGCATCATCATCGGCATTATGATTTGCATTTTTATCCTCATCATCATCGGGATCATCACCTGAATCATCACTCACGTCATATGCGTGTTCAACCATTTTGTCACTGTCATCATCATAACCATCTTCTGCATGGCCATGGTCATTGTCTTTAACAAAACACATGCTTCGACTCGATACGCAAAGGCGTATAATATGCCTGTTACACAGCTCAACCAAATCCGGACTTGCCTATCATTTGTGACATATGTCGGAGGAGTGTTTGGAGGCATTTTTTTGGAGTATTCGACCTGGTAATGGTATGACAACTCAACAACATCAGTTTTCTTGTCGAGCTTGTAATCCTCTTCTACCATTCCGAAAAGCTCACCATGTGTGCATCCATCTCTTAAGAAGAACATTATGCCTCTTTTGTGATTATCCACCTCAAAAATACCATGAATTTTTTTGCATAACCCATTCTCCATAAACAACCGCTAGTTGAGCCATCCCCTGCAAGGAAATCACATAAAAACAGCAATTAGTTAATAGTTGGAGGAATAGACTTCACCTAGATATCTTTTAGAAAACTTCACCACGAAGTCTACAAGAATAAGTTAAATGCATGAGTAAACATGAAAATTGATTTAAGCATAATTATCATAAATGAACATGTAAAACACAAACAAAAGCAACCATAATAACCAAAACTAATCGTAAACCCCAAAAAAAAAAAATCTACCGTAAATGCATTTTTAAAAAATCTGGTTATCACAAACTTCTTCACGACGTCTACCACGTAGACTTCCTAACGCAGACTTCGTAGCAAAGTTTATGTGGTAGACTTCGCTGTGAAGTCTGCAATAATAAACTAAGTCTGTGATTAACTAAGAAAAATGATTTAAGCATAGTAATAACAAATTAAGATGTAAACCCCGTAAAAAAGCAAACATATCAACTATAACAACACCAATAACAAAAAAACTTAAAAATATTTTATCAGTTTATCAGAATGCATTTTAAAAAAAACTGGTTATAACAGACTTCTTAACGCAGTCTACCATGCAGACTTCACTACGAACTCTTTAAAGCAGACTTCACTACGAAGTCTGTTGTGAGGTTATTTTTGCAATTGCAATTTAACGAAGGCAGACTTCACCCGATGTCTGTGTGTCTGCACAGACTTCGGGTGAAGTCTGCCTTCGTTAAATTGGTAGGTCATTTTTGCATTTCAAAAAAAAGTTTTAGTAGACTTCGGGGTTGACCAAACTGTCAAATAAAAATAAATCGCAGACTTCACGCGAAGTCTACTTATTTTAGGATAATTAGTGGACTCCGCGCGAAGTCTGCGATTTAAAATATTTTACCGGTGAATCTTTGACATTGTTCGTCAACCCCAAAACTAACGGACTTCTCCTCTGTGAATTCTGTCAATTGCAAAACTGACATCCCTTATTCGCAGACTTCATAGGCAGACTTCTTGTGCAAAGTCATCGACTTGCTCAAATGAAAAACTAACATGATTCCAACGCAGACTTCGTTTTGAAGTCTGTCCAATATTTTTTTGTTTCAAAGTAAATATAGCATATTTCACCTGAAGTATACTCTAAGAAGGTCAATTGCAAAACTAACATATGTGTTGACTAGCAGGCTGCAGAAGAAATCTGTTGAAATCTGATTCGAAGAACTATCTGAAAATGAGTTTGAATCATATGAAAAAGTACCTCAATTCGGTTTGTGATTTCCTCAAGTGCGAACATCTTCGAGTTTAACCAATCTCTATGACTCACATGCCGAGTTGGACCGGAATGCTAACAAGATACTTCGAATTTGAGGTTTTAAGAAAGAAATTTCTTGAGTTTTAGGATGAAATGGAT
>AFAN01000496.1:0-13620 GCA_000218505.1 Schrenkiella parvula | reverse complement strand
TATAATAGTAGCCATCATCGCCAGAAGAAGACGGTGGTGGTCGGTAAGTGCCAAATTGAGAAAGAGGTGGGTAGTAGTTAAGGACCACTGTGACAACCACTACCACTAAAGCTATGAGGAGGAGGACAGGCGGAGTGGTGGTGGTGGCTGGAGCTGCTGAATGGTGAAAGTCACGACATTGCAGGAGAAGATGGAGAAGAAAGATTGGTAGGATAATGAATTTTAAAAGCAAATATGACGAGGAAGAAAGAGAAGTAGGACGACAAAACTTCCATAGGTTTTGTTTTATCTCTTTCTTCACAAAAAAATGTATTATTATTGTGCATTAAAGTAAATAAATCTCAACCACACATTTCAATAGTTGAGATTAGCCAAAAAAGTTTTGTTTCTTGTGCAAAAACGAAATGGAAGCAAAAAATAAAAAGAGGGTAGAATAGGTTTTTCATGTATCACTTTTTTTTGTAAAAGTGTATCAAGAGCTTAAAGTACTTTATTGTGTAATAAGAAATTTAAAAGGTGTTTTTGGGTGTAATATTTTCCTATATATATTCTCATGCATATGGGAGATTAAATTCTTGAACACAAATACTAATAAGAAAAGCATTAATATCTTTCTTTGTTTGGGCCACTTGGAGTCTTAAGGTTTTGGCCCAAGTGCTTAGTCTCTGCTCCATAGCTTCGGATTTGAAAAGTCGACCATCTAAAAAAAAGACAAAAACATGAACATATTCATATTTAAACAGTTAAAAATCTTGGACATGTAAATAAAATATTCCTTAGATTTTCTTAGTATTTTGAGAACTGGTGATCATAAATTAATTAATAACTATTCAATTTGATATTTTCTGAGTACTTAACTTTACTGAATTTATACAAATTAATTATTCATATGTTAATAAATGACAAGAATGTAAAATATGAAATCATTAGCTCTAGAGAAGAGGGATTCATCAAGTTACGTAATGCTTGATATGTATTGTATCTCGTGCACAAACTAAATTCGAGGAGATGTAGACAGAAATGCATTTGCAATTCTATATATTAGTTCTATAATTTGTTCATACTGCCATCACAACAAAGTTGATTAACCGTCCTACATACTTTAATTCTCAGGACTCTTTAGAAAAAAAAATTGAGATGTAAGTCTTCATGCTTGCATCTATTATATTAAGTGTTTTCTTTGTTAACGTGTCTACTGTCTGTAAACAAACATTTAAATTATCGGCAATAAACTTGTTAGGTTTGAAAAGTAAATATCGAAATTTAGGTTTCATATGTAATCAAGTAAGAAAACTAACGTAATGAAATTCTTGAAGTATTAAAGTATTGTATACAAAAGATGTATTTGGGGAAAAGCACTTCTTGAAGCGAAGAACGACTACAATCGTGGCGCGAAAGGAACTTGCTATGATCCGACCTGTATCGATTTGATTGGACCACGAATCTCGCACTTGTTCGTAACGCTTACGTGGCTTTTCTTTTAATAATCGTAGTCTCCGTATAGACGATTCATAATTAAACATGTGTACGTCACGTTCGTAAAAAAAAAACTGAAAGTAAAAATTAAATACGTTTAATATAGTTTCTGAAGAGGCAGAGTTGTGTATAAAATAGGAAGAGTGGAGCAACGTGTAGTGACATTATTGTTTCAAACTGAATGGTTTATAAGTTTCTTCATGGGCAAGTAACCAAAACAAGATTCAACTTTTCATTTTTGGAAATCAGAGAAAGAGTTTTTGTTCTTCTCGCTTTGGCAAAGAGATCGAAGATCGACTTTTTCTTTTCCGATATGGCGGATATATGTTACAAAGTGGTGACGGACGCATCGCCGTCGTCGGCGTATGAAGCGAGACCGTTACATTCAGGGCGTAGGCAGAGGTTTCCGAATGAAAAGACGGTGATGCAAGAAGAGTGGGAGAAGAAGTGTAAGCGTAATAAACAGGAGGCTTTAACGGGGAGGAATGACGATACTGTAAACGTCCCCGGCGATGGCGAGTCTCTGATGACGGAGGTAAGTCCGAGATACGGAGTCTCTTCGGTTTGCGGTAGAAGAAGAGAGATGGAAGATGCGGTGGCGATTCATCCTTCGTTTTCTTCTCGGAAGAATACGGAATATCCTCAACACTACTTCGGTGTCTACGACGGTCATGGTTGTTCTCACGTACGTCGTCGTCGTTTCTCTGTTTCATCCCTTTTTCTTTTTTTAAATACGAATTTTTTTCAGTTGTAGCTCATACGATATCGTTTTCTTTCTCCAGGTTGCAGCGAGGTGTAGAGATAGGCTTCACAAGCTGGTGCAAGAGGAGCTAAACTCGAATGGGGAAGAAGAGGAAGAAGAGTGGAGAAAGACGATGGAACGTAGCTTCACTCGCATGGATAAAGAGGTTGTGTCGTGGATTGAATCCGTCGTTAGGGCGAATTGTAAGTGCGAGCTTCAAACGCCGGATTGTGACGCCGTCGGATCAACCGCCGTCGTCTCTATCATTACGCCGGATAAGATCGTCGTTGCTAATTGCGGCGATTCCAGAGCTGTTCTCTGTAGAAACGGAAAACCAGTTCCACTATCGGCCGATCACAAGGTCAGTGACTCTCTCTTCTCTCTCGTCTTGGATCACGAGAGAACAAGTCTAGGCTTAACCTAGGAGTGATGCAAAATTGAGTTTTCTTGTCATGTAAGATATCTACAGAAACCAAACAATACTAAAGTCGCAGTAGCAGTAGGAAGAGTCGAACCCGCGTGGATCCTCATGAGTACAAGACTCATGGTTGAAATAATTCCAATTTCTTCATTTTGTTTCATTAGCGAAACAACGAAACCCAATATAGATCACCTATAAAGCTCTGTTTTTGTCATTTGTGTGTGTGTTTATGAAAGTTTCAATGAAGCAACAATCGGAATTTATGATTAACTCAAAAAGTGTTTCGTTGTATGAAACACAGCCTGATCGTCCAGACGAATTGAACCGAATCGAGGGAGCAGGAGGACAAGTCATATACTGGGACTGTCCGAGACTTTTAGGAGTCTTAGCTATGTCACGAGCCATAGGAGACAACTACTTGAAACCTTACGTGAGTTGCGAGCCGGAGGTGACCATAACGGATAGGACAGACGACGATTGCCTTATTCTAGCCAGCGACGGTTTATGGGATGTCGTGTCAAACGAGACCGCCTGCTCAGTGGCGTGTATGTGTCTCCATGGTGGTGGTCGGAGACGGCAAGGTAGTCCGGATGCGTCGGTGGAATTGATCTCAGACAAAGCGTGCATGGAAGCGTCAGTGTTGCTGACGAAGCTGGCGTTGGCAAGGCACAGTAGTGACAACGTGAGTGTCGTTGTGATTGATCTCAGAAGAAAAGGACACGTAACTGGACACTAATCCTTTACTACTTCAAACTCTTGACACTTCCATCGAAGACACCCGCTTTAACTTCTTTTTTGTTTTCAGTTACTTTTTTGTTGTTCTTGGGATGCGTAATTGTATTACAGTTTAACCCTGCTTTTATGACAAAGGGTTAATGGTTCATAGGGGTGAGTAGCTTTTTCCTCTCATTCCTAATACTCGTTCTTGTAATAGTTTTTAAATTAAAGAAAATTATGATCAAAATAGTAAAAAAAAAATTTCACTAAGTGCACCTATTTGTTTCTCCCACGGATTTTAATTAATTCAGGTTTTACATGTAAAAACATATTGCTTTAAAATAATTCTTCTGCAAGAATATATTACTAGTAATAAAAGAGAAAAGAGAATACGCAAGGAATGAAGTTCTATTTTTAGATACTTGGAGAAGGTGCTTTGTCTGTGCCGCAAGGCAAAGGCATGAGATTGTATCTTATGGACTAAATACAACTACGAACAGTATCTGTAACTTAAGATTAAGACAAACGGTAAGAAAGATTCAAACATCGAATTGGCTTAGATGATCAGACCAACAGCTTTGACTGTGCACGTCATTACGTCCAAGTGCTGCAAGTAATCACGTTCTTACTTCTTATGACTAAAGTTTTAAATATTCATTAGACATGACAGAAGAAAGAAGAATTTTTGAGAGTGAGACCTCTCTCTTGAACGTTTTTGCTTCTTGTCAGGTTTCCTTTAGGGCCTTTAGCTTTCTGTAACCCTTGTCGGTACCAAATATCCTGAAGAAACATTTTTACATGTCTATGGTGCCTCAATAACTCAACTATGACTTCTGTTCAAGTAAGAAACAGAGTTCGGATA
Organism: Schrenkiella parvula; assembly: GCA_000218505.1. Taxonomy (NCBI): domain Eukaryota; kingdom Viridiplantae; phylum Streptophyta; class Magnoliopsida; order Brassicales; family Brassicaceae; genus Schrenkiella; species Schrenkiella parvula. Next base: position 9,402 of record AFAN01000496.1, on the reverse strand, counting down.
TTTACCGGTCCATGTAGACAAAAGTTGATGAGTAGTTCCCAGATTTTGTGTAGAGTAATCGATGATGGTAGTCATGGAAGTCGGCACTGTAAGCAAATTATTGTACATTCAAGTTAGTGATCTGATAGATTCAAAGGTGTTTCTCTTTCAAGGAAACTACATGTTCTAAGTTTGATCTTACCCGCCATACAGAGGAAGAAACTTAGAGGGACTCCATGGAAAATGATAACCACAATGTGCTTCAACTGTCTCAATGACTCTAAGCACCAACCACAACCATAGGGTGATTAGGTGAGGCCCGGTGAGAGCCGGACCAATAAAGGTAGCAAAGCCAAGGAACAGAATCTCAGCGGGATGAGCATATTCTGATGTCAAACCAAACGGTGTGGCGTATCTACAAGCAAGCAATACCATAGGATCATTTATCGCCAATAGGGACCGTAAATGGAGTAACATTGTCGGAGCAGAGAAAAAGATTGTGAGTCATGAACATTACTCATGGTGCACACTGTGCACGTTCTTGTACAGCCATTTTGTATGCAAGATCCTGTGACCCCAATAGAATACAAAATCCTCAATAATGAAGTAGAATAAGATCTGGGAAGACACCACTTTCCTGCAGGAGCAATCAGTAAAGATGGTTTCATATTTCATAAACCAGATCAAACGCAACTCAGGTTTCTCTCATGCAGCTCAGACACTGAAACTTCATATATATACACTTTTGTATATGCCAATTGGAAGAGTTTAACATCAGAACCCAAAGAAAAAAGCTTCAGCACTAAAGAACCTTATAATACCAGGACGGCAGAGGAAAACTGCTCCGCATGCCCATGAATTTGAAGACACGGTAAGAGAACATCATGAGGGGAAAGTTTACGCAGCAATGGTAAAACAATAGCCAAGCAATGCATTTTCCTTGGGCTTCAGAGGTGTTATTTTTTTTCTGCAGAAGACCAAACAAGGTTTGAAAAGATTTATTGAATTCATGTATTGGTTACTTGAAATTTATAAGTGTACATAGAGGTCCCTCGAATCACGAGAACAAGAGGAGGCAAAAACCTGAATTTTGTAGTTGCTCAGCAGACCGGTCCTTTCAAGGAAAATGTAAGGGAGACCAGACAAGAAAAAGACGCTTTCATGGATAATAAAACTCCCGATGCAGGCCAGCTGAAAGTCGCTAAAATGTGTAACAAGGTACTGCATTATCACAGAAAGAAAAAAAAGGTCAGTGGCAGCTCTAACTTGTAAAGCGAGGGAAGAGAAAAATGTGATTAATTTCCACGAAATGAAGGCACATTTGTTCATCCACAGTCACTCATGACATAAAAGCGAGTTAACAAGACGTTCAAGGAACAACTACTGATTATCAGCACGCATCACAGTCACACAGATCCTGTGAGCTAGAAACGTGCAGATGTAAAACTCATATTCCAAAACGAAAACTAAACCTTCAAGCAAAATCCGAACACTAATCATCTGTTCATTTGGTCCACAAACAAGTTAAATCAGCTAAAACCAAACACATGATACTCTATATAGACTATAGACTAGAGTGATCATCATGCTTTAATAAAAATCCGCTCTCAAGTTCCAAAAAAGAAGAACAAAATGAGATCACGTTCTATCGATGTTGAACCAGATCTGAAACATACAAGTACCAAGAGACAAACAACAATCCAATGCGGTGGACCATACACAAACAAAAAAACAAGAACATAGGCAGATACTTGCGTAAGCACATTGTCAATCAGAACATCGTAAACAGAAGTACGCAGAGACAAAGAAAGAAACAAGATGGAATCGCTGTGAATATACCAAACGAAAAACAAAAAACAAAAAGGGGACGAGATGAAGGAAGAAGTAAGATGGAGAAAGTACCTGCCAACCAGATTCGACGAGAGAATCCTCCATTGATAAAGAGATAAAGAGAAACACACGACGGATCTCTGCGCAGGAGAAGAAAACAAATTCTAGACGCAGAGAGTGATTGAGAGAGAGACACAGCAAACTCTGTAACAAGTGGAGGAATCTGAGTCTGGTCTGCTTTGGTTGTTTCTGATACCAAATTTTATATTCTTTAAATCTCTGGTCTCTCTCTACATCACACGTGCACACAGATTCTTTTCATTTTTAGTCCTCAATTATACATTTTTTTTCCCTTTAGCACCATATGTTCTTACATTTGATAATTGGCACCACCTGACTTATTTTGAAAGTGAACAGTACTCGCAAAAGCTGGTGATTATGTTTTTAATGGTTTTGTTGTTACCATATAAGGATCTGCGAGCTATGGTGATGAAACTAGGACTCTAAAAAAAGTTTTGACTTTTGGGTTCTCATAACAAATAACAAGGTGCAAATGAGGAGGATCTAAGATTTATTCAGAAAGAAGAGAAAAAAAAAGCACACATTTTACACAAATATGGAGATAGATGTGAGAGATGCTAATATCACAGCAGAGACCTGAGTTGTTACTCTGTTCGAGACCGTCTCTGTGTTTGCTAACCACTAAGGTCCCAAATTCGAAATTGAGTAGTTTTTCTGGCTCTAGATCCTCTCGCCAGTTTACAGCTGCAAAAAGATAATCAAAAGCTGAGCCACAGTCAGAAATAGAGTGAGCAATTCTCAATGTATTGCACATAAATATTTGTCCTTGATGACAAACATGAGCTAATTTATGTGATAACATAGGAAACTTAAAAGATTATTCCTCTTTTCCATTTCTTTCATTCTCCTGAACCTAATATGAACTACACAAACGAAGAGCCACCTGAAAAGCAGGGAATGTAGAAAAAGTGTTACACACACATGTGGTGTCATTATAATAAGTAAAAAAGTTCTTACCTTTTGGAGTATTGTTAATTTGAAGCATGGTGGTAACTGGACAATTGTTGTCATAGAAATGGCGCTCTCTTATCCGACGGCTTTAGAATTTGAAATGAGCACATTAAGCTCTCATCAATGCTCATCATTGCGCCAGCATTGTCGAATTCCCCACAATAGTTAGGAGCTGAAAATACAGTAACAAGCTGTCTTTCTGCAAAGAACTCATACCCATCTTCAACAACCTAAGAAAAAAGAGTCAGAAAACACTCAGATTAAGCTTGAACAGATTTCACTTTTCTACATAAACTCAACAACAGAGATAACTCAAGTTAGAAACCTGGTGGGCACGACATATAAGGTCCATGTCATTTTTTTGCAAAAATTCTGCAACTTTGTCAGCTCCAAAAGTGTATGAAACACCACGATCATTCATTCCCCATCCTTTGACGTCTCCACTAGGATCCGACCAAAGTAAATCACATACCAAACCTGAGTCAGGAATATCCATCGGGCGCGAAATGTTCCTGATCTGGTCCAAGCTTATCAGCTCTGGGGAAATCCCACCATGCATACATAGTATTCTTTCATCAATTAAAGCGGCCACAGGAAGACAGTTAAAGCAATCAGTGAATATTTTCCAGATCCTGACGTTGAACCTGCGTTTGCACTCGTCATAGAACCCGTAAATACGATTAATGGAGGCACATTCATGGTTCCCTCTCAACAAGAAGAAGTTCTCAGGGTACTTGATTTTGTAAGCTAAGAGAAGGCATATTGTTTCTAAGCTTTGCTTGCCACGGTCGACGTAATCACCTAAGAACAAATAATTGGCTTCGGGAGGGAAGCCTCCATACTCAAAAAGCCTCAACAGGTCTGAATACTGCCCATGGATATCACCTGTAAATGTAAGAGGCAACAAAAGAATGACAAAAATGAACCATTACATCGAATGATCAACTAGAAGAGACCAAAACCCGTGCGACTCATACGATTTACATGATGGAGACCAAATAAATCTTAAAAAAAACAGCTTTCCCATTGAGTTGAAAAAAGTTTTTTATCTTTCAACCTTCATAAAAGAATGGTGATTGAACAACCCCGAGCTTAGTCAAGCTTTTGCAGGAAATATTTCATGAGAACCAATCAAAGCCCACAACTTAACTAGTCAACATTAATATAAGAGAATCAAACCTCAATAAGAACATGTCAAAACTCTTAATCATATATAAGTCTTGCACTATAAAAGAATTCCAAATAAAAACCCATAGCTATTAAACATTATTATATACGAATCTAACCTCATAAGAACCTCTCCAAACTCTTAATCATATCTAAGACATGCAGTATTAAAATTCCATCTGTTCACCACCCATGCGCTTGAATTTATAGTTCTGAACTCAAAGATAATCACCTTTTCACCAATATCTGTATCAAAACTCGTGCAAAATATCAATTTCTTGAGTCACTTAAAAGGTCCACAACCAACATTGATGCTCGATTACAACCTAAAAACTACTAATTGTGACCTACTTTCAGCTTGCAAAGAGCTCTCTTTCAAGATGAACACAGTATTCAGAATTCAGTTCATGACTACTGAACACATCTAAAAGCCTGATGAAGCTAAAAGATACACTTATCACAACATGCACTAAAATTATAAACCGAAATCAGCCCCCTTCAAGCCATTTCGTTACTAGTTAAACAATCACAACAGAGACAGAACAAAAAACTAAAACCAAAGAACACTTTTTTTGAGCAACGAGAGCAAAAAACTAACCGCAGATCTTGATGGGAGCTTCAAGTTCGAGAAGATTGGGCTGTTGAAGAAAGATTTCTTTGGAGACAGCACAGAGCTGTCGGATTTCACCTTCGCTGAGGTGAACTTGCTTCCCCGATCCAGGCCTCGTGTTCCGAAACTCGACCAAACGCCGGATAATATCGTCCAAAACCGCCGGTTCCATCGCTCGCTTCTGCTCCTGCTCCTGCGCTGGCTTCTCCGCCATCTCCGATCACTGCGAACGTTCAGAAAAAAAAAGTATAGAAACGAACGGAGGTTTCGAACGCGAAACGCTCTTAACCTTGGCGTTAGAGCCGCGAGGAGAGGAGACGAGAGAAGAGGACCGGCGCTCTCAGATGAGTCAGATAAAATGAGTCAGTTTGATTTGATTGATTGGTCCACTTTTTATTTAATTATTATGATAATTCTCTTTATTATTACAAGACGAACTAAATGTTTTGAGTCGACCTAATGGGCCTTTTCTATAGTTTAATTAGGCCTAATATTTGGGCTTTTATTCTAAAGATTCAGTAAATGCAAGTCTTTTCAGCTTGATGGCTTGATCACCAAGTCTTTTTGTTGCTAGGTCACTTGTCTCCTGATAACATGGCATATCTTCATGTTTACATGAGGTAACTTCACTGATTCAACTATTAGATTGTCTAACTATACAATCCCTAATCGATTTCGAACTCGTGAGCATGGTCACACATGTTGATGCCGATTTGAGGCTCATCCCACATTTACATATTCAATAGCTCGATGGGAGTTAAATAAACAAATACCATTTTTGCGACCCATTTATCAATACATCTTTGTATTTGATAAAAATAAAGATTATTCATCGATATAAGAAATTAAATAAAACTCTGTCATGTCGAGTTTGTTGTTTATTTTATCACCATGAGAGATTGAGATTATAATAATTCGCTTCTCATCAATTATAAACACTTAGGTGTCCATGGATCTCAGTATTCCCAACATCACTAAACTACCAAACTACGATGGATTAGGATCAAATGATCTTATCCATCAAAATCATAACATATGTCCAAATATTTCTAAAACCGGTCTAAGAGATCATATTAAATAATTAGTAATAAAATAATCATTTATTAATTATACATAATACTACAAAAAATACCCAAAACTCAAAAATAATATTTATCTTTAATACAAAAATTTCATAAATTGATTATCATATCTTATATGAACTGTAATGATTTTTTAGTGTATTTGATGATAATGTTTTTTCAATCGATATATTACTTTTTATATAAAACTAGTTCGAGTTTCCAAATTTTTTAAATAATAATAATTTTATATTTTTTGCGTGAATATCAACCGTTGAAATCCAACATAAAGATAGAAATTATTTAATATTATATTAATTAGATAGAAAGCAGGTTTATCAGTGAACTAAAATGTTATAAACCTTTTAAAGATAATAAATTTATGAGAATAAATTTTTTATTATTTAATAAAAATAGGTTAGTTTATTTTTTATTATATAAACTTTGAACGTTTATGTTAGTGCAACACGTGTCAAATTATTGCTTATGTTAAAAAGAATTCTAAAAGAATTTTAATTACAAATGAATAAAATGGAATAATACAGGTTCAATCGTAGTCCAATGGGGAATTAAACGCATTTTTAGGATAAATAGCCTATAGTACTTTATAGATGGTTCATGGAAAGATGGAGATAAATTCTCAGAACTAGATTAGAATACAAGGTGCAGGGATGTTGCTGGATGGCTTGAAACAAGGAATATACGCATTAGTCTCTCACTATTACATGTTGAAATCGAGACTCTTATTTGGGATATGGAATGTATGAATGTAGCGGAACAGAAAGAAGTAACATTCGCAACGGACTATTTGTAGCTTGTGAAGATGGTATCGGAACCGCTCCAATGGCATTCATTTACAACTCACATCGAGGAAGTGCAAAAGTGCAAGGAATATTTCACCTATTTTGACATGAAATTCAGAGAACGAACAATACATTGACGGAAAAGCTCACGCGGAATACTCGCATGCAATCATCTTATTCTCATCATATAGAGTTTTCACCGTCTTTGTGGTTTTCTTAGTCATCCTAACTGGTGACATTTTGTAGACGAAAAAAACTATTTTCAAACGATTTAAAATATTAGATCCTACATTTTTTAACAATTGTTGTTTTTAATTTAAATATAAATAATTTGACAAAGGAAATAAATTTTTAAAAGTATTATGATAGTTTTGTGAAGAAAAAACTCCAGAAATAGCTATAATTAGAATTTTTCTTGTAGATTATTCCATCAAATTTGACAAAATATTTTTATTTGATACAAAGCAGATCAAATTGATGGGTTAGTCTATCACAAATATGAAACTACATTTATTAACTAAAATAATTTTTATATGAAATAAGTATTGTATAAAATAAAATAGTACAATATATAATACATTGAAAACGACAAATATGGATATATAAATTAAAATTGATAATCATATTATATAATCATGCTATAAATACAAAAAAATTGATAATCATATTATATAATCATGCTATAAAACATCACAAAAAAAGTTTCCTCGTTAAAATTTGGTAGAATTTAATTTATAGTTAATCCATCAGCGTCACTGGCAGACCCATTAAAAAGAGTCATTTGACACCAAATATATTAGAATATTAATCACGTGTTAGTGTATTTTAGTTAAAAATATAGTGACGTAATTGGCCAATATTACTGATGGACCAATTAAATATGTGTTCAACTCCATGTTTTCTACCATTCATTAATTTTAATTCGAACACCATATTTTTTATTCTAATTTAAATATAATTTGTATACTATAGGTTTATTATTTATAGTTTATATAATCAAAAAAAGTCATTTGACACCTAAAATATTAATCACGTGTTAGTGTATTTTAGTTAAAAATTATAGTGACGTAATTGGCCAATATTACACCATATCTTATTCTAATTTAAATATAATTTTTATACTAGGTTTATTATTTATAGTTTATAGTTTATATAATCAAGGAGAGTCATTTGACACCTAAAATATTAGAATATTAATCAAGTGTTAGTATATTTTAGTTTAAAATATAGTGACGTAATTGACCAATAGAAACCATATTTTATTCTAATTTAAATATAATTTGTATACTATAGGTTTATTATTTATAGTTTATAGTTTATAGTTTATAGTGACGTAATTGACCAATATACACCATATCTTATTCTAATTTAAATATATCATTTATAGAAAACTAAGAAAAACAACACGATCATGCATGTTCTTCTATGCAATATCATTGTTTTTGTTAAAAGTCAGCCAATATACAGTATATCAATGTTAAAAAAATTGATAGATTTATTTAAAGAAAACAAAGAGAAGGAAAAATAACACGGCTCACGTGTATTTGAACACGAAGATTCAGTTTATTTTGGTCTTACAGCATCTCCAAAAAGAATCTCATTTTTGAGGTTTGTCAAACATCAAAATCGAAATTTGATGGTGTTTGCCTTCAATAAGTAACTTCAAATAAAGCTTCAATATATATTTTATTTTGCATTAAAATTTTAAATTTAATTATAATTAAAAATAATATAAATTTCTAATAAAAATACACACGTATTTTATGATATATTAAACTTGCTTAATGTAATATTGTTGCTATGTAAAATTTGTTATGTTAAAATATTATTCTTTTAATTTAATATGTAAAGATAATATTTACAAAAATAAATGTAAAATAAATATGGAATAGAAAATTGCAGACTTTATGAGATATATAATTAGAAAGACTAAAATGGAGATACTCATATTAGTGTTTGAATCAAAAGAGAAATCAGAAACGAGTGGTTTAGAAAAAGCACATAGACTTTCTAGTTAATATAACGAATCAAATGACCTTCATAAGGAGACTTTCTAATAAATATTAAAAGGTTATAGATGCAATTATGCAATACAACAATCAGAATATTAGAAAAAGACTCGATCCACTCTGTAGAAAAAGACTCAACACTTTTTTTTATTTTAAAAAAAAGACTCACTTGTTCATACCCAAAGGCCAAAATACATTTGATTACAGCAGATAAAATACATTTGATTACCGTTCAACGTTCTCTAAACGTTTACATATACTAGTAGTGAATATTATACTGATTTAGTTTTAGTTTCGTTTTACAAGTTATTTTGTTGATTTGGTTTTGTATATGTAAATGGTCAGAAATAAACATGCTACCAGATTTAATTATTAATAAACAAAATATAGTTGCTGAAGACGAATTATTTTGCATAAATATGACAAAAGTTACAAATGACCTGAGAATACTAATAAACCCTTTAGAAAAATACAGTTTCCAAAATATCACTGTTTGAGTTCAGTTTTAAAAGTACAAATTTTATATGTGTTTGTTAGGTCATTTATGAAAATGCAAATTTTATAATTTTTTATAAAGCAGATTATAAAAAAATGTTTATAACCTTTTATAGGAAACATTATCAAAACATGAAGTTAGTATATAATTGTTTGTTAATTTATTTATAATGAACAAAACTTTGTAGAAGTTTGGAAGTTAATTTATATAAATATAATTTTTTGCTTTCAAAGTATTTTAACAAAATAGTATCATAAATTCGTATTTCTAAAAATTCATCAAAAAGAAAATAAATATGTAAGTCAATAATAGGTAAGTTAAAATCTAAAATTGATTAACATATGTTATGCTTCTAAATAAGATAATGGTAAATATTTGATGAGTTGGCAACAGAAAAGAGGGATGTTCTACTTTT
>AFAN01000495.1:0-13621 GCA_000218505.1 Schrenkiella parvula | reverse complement strand
AGGCTAGGAGCTATGGCAGCTTCATAATCTGGAATTATATGCCAGTATGTGATGTCATTAAACAATCACTCTCTACCTTCAATGACTAGAGTCTTTTCTGCTTGAGTTTGTTTGTGCTTCAGTTAAATCTAGAAGACAGTGTGATGCAGCGAAGGCATCTACAAGATCGACTCATCTTAAGACTTTTGTTTTGTGCTTTCCTTTTTGGTGATATACTCTCTCAAAGTGTATTGCTATTATTTTTTTAGATTAAAGAAGCTCTCGTCTTGTAAATTGATCTTAAATGCAGAGAACACCACTCTGTTGATTATTAATAAAATCAGTTTATGAAATATTGGTTTTTCATGTCTCTGTAATAGTAACACAGTTTCTAAAAACCTAACGACGCCGTAATACTGTATTCGTAGCGAGTGTGAGATGTTTTTAAGTCACTTACAAGTCCTACATCGGAAGCAACAAGCATTCCTTTCTTGTATATACAAGTTTAGTAACGTGGGCTTGTGATCCGAGTGGAGACAACAAGGTGATGGAACATTGGGCCGATCTTGTTGGGCCGAGTTCGGGTTGGGCTATTTACTGGCCTGCCCATTCCAAGTCGGGAGTTGAGGGTTCGGACTCGAGCAAAGGCTTGTGGTTCGAACTATCTTAGAGCGGAGGAGACTGCGTGAGGCTGGTTTTACAGAGCAGCGTCCACCTCCCGCTTTCGACGGTGGAAGGATTACGGGCTGGTGCCTTCCGAGCCCACTATGGCCCAATAAGCCGCCTCCAATTGGACCATCATCTTTTTTTTTCAAATAATTGTTTTGTTTCCGATCTCCTCCAAATGGTGTAGGCACGCATTTCGAATCTCTCTGCCATTCTTTCGTCCTCCTTTGTAGCACAATCCTCTGATCGATTTCTCTTCCCTTAACGCTCCAATTTCTCCGGCTGTTCTTCCGTCGCCGGCATAGCTTTGCTTTTGATCGACAATTAGCTTCTTCGGCTCCGTTTTGGATGATTTCTCAGTGAAAATAAGAGATTTTTTGTCCAGCAGGATTTGTGTCGCCGGAACATGGAATCTGTATCGTCATGCGATGGCGACGGCGGATATGTCGCCGGTAATCTTAGTACCCCGTTTCCTGTTTCGCATTTCCTGACCATTGTCTATTTCGCCTTCGGATTCTTCTTTTCGAGGCTATTCCTCGATAGATTCGTCTTTCATGTAAGGAAACCTTCTCTTCTTCGAATTGATTGCGAGAGCTAGAATATGCATATTTGCGTACGTTTAATGCTATCTTTTGTGTCACGAAGCTGAGAAATAACAGAAACATCAACAGACAACGATTGCATCATTTTAAGGCGTTGCATTTGTGTTTTTTAATGGCAAAAGCATCAACAGATAACGATTGTACAAGTATGTGAAGAACAATAGAAGATTTTAGTTTCTTTTGCAAGAACTATGAGATTTGTTATTGTTTTGAATTTTCCAGAGAATAGCTTTCTGGCTTTTGCGTACCGGTTCTTCCCCACTTAAACTGAACGAAGCGACTCGTGTGAAAATCATCAAATGCAAAGAGTCCTTGTGGAAATTGTTGTACTATGCTGGTTGTGAAATATTTGTTCTCCAATTCGTTTATCCAGAGCCCTGGTTTGGAGATATAAAACTCTACTTTGATGGATGGCCAAATCAAGAGCTGAAGTGAGTAATCAATTCACATTTATTCTTCTTTCAGGATATTTACTGGCCATGGAGCTTATTTTAGAATATTCGCCGCGTAGGGTTCTCGGAACATGTGATTGGAACCGTGAATGATTTCTTAGCTCATGAGTAATTACAAGTGACTGATTTTCTTGTAGGTATTCTCTTAGGATTTTCTATATGTGCCAGTGCGGGTTCTATGTTTATAGTGTTGCTGCGTTGCTTGCGTGGGAGACCAGAAGAAAGGACTTTTCTGTTATGATGTCTCATCACATAATCACCATCATCCTCATTGGCTCTTCTTACTTAGTGGGGTAATCAGATTGTGATTTGTCTATTTGCAGTTTTCTTTTTTTTGGTTTAATGTTTAGTTGTCTATTTCCATTTTGTTGAGATTGGATTATAACTTGAATAGCACAGATAATACTTAGATCTTTATTGGATTTGCTTAGGCAACAAGATTTTTGTGTTAAATGAAACGAACTCGAGCTACTATACTCAGAGAAGTTTCAGACATTTGCTTTCTTGTTGCTTACTTTGAGCCTAGGTGGTTCCAACTTTTGAGCGGGAAGTTTAAAAACTTTTGGATATAGATCAAAAGGGCTAATCTAGAGCAACTGATGTTATTCATATGCAGTTTTTTTCGAATTGGATCAATCATCCTCGCCATTCATGACGCAAGTGACGTGTTTATGGAATCGGCTAAAATTTTCAAGTATTCGGAAAAGGAACTTGGAGCAAGTGTGTGTTTTGGAATGTTTGCTATCTCTTGGTTTTTGCTGCGGTTGGTATACTTCCCATTTTGGATCATCAGGGCTACGAGGTACACACACGGTTTATAACTCCTAAAGGAAAAAAATCTCTTGCTCTTTTATCGATTTCGTGTGTGTGTGATGATTTTTATGTGATATTTCAGCTCGGAACTACTGGGATATTTGGATATGACATCAGTTAAAGATACATTAATGTACTACGGCTTCAACACAATGTTAATAATGCTATTTGTTTTCCACATATATTGGTGGTATCTCATTTGTGCGATGATCATAAGACAGCTTGAAAACAGAGGAAAAGTGGGAGAAGACATAAGATCAGGTAAGAAGTCTATATTTGTAAGAGATCAATGATTGCCAGAAATCTGTTATATAAGCATCACGCATTGGAGTCTTGATTACTATTTTTTATACTATATAGTAACTTAGCCTATGTTGTCGTGTCTTTGGAAGTTTTGACTGATTCTTTTTTTTTTCATTACATCAATGTCAGATTCGGAAGATGATGATTAGGGTTTGCTAGAGGCCATGGTGAAAAATGGTGTCCACATATATCAAATGACACTTTCAGCATTGCTAATATTGATGAGTAAAGAGAAAACACATTTTTTTCCAATTTTGGATAAGAAATAGTACAGCAAAGTTTTTTTGTTTTGTTTATTGTTTGTAAATGAATATTCAACCCTTTTTATGGTTTATAAATTTAACTAATTTAGTTAATTTGGTTTATAAACCTTTTTTTATGGTTTATAAACCCTTTTTATGGTTTATAAACCAATTTTTATGGTTTATATATTCGAACTATTATTAGAAGTTTTGATTTTATAGCCATTAACCATCTAACATAATCAAAATTGGTTGACCGTAACCATCCCATCCCATAAAATCTCTAGCATTTGTCAAATATTTAAGAACCATAAACCAGTTTGTTTCTTGAGAGTTAAGTTACTTAATAATCAACATAGCAAATATTTAATGGAAACAAAACATTTAACCACAAACCATTCTAATTTATTCTGACCATCCCTTTCCGTAAAGCGAACTTAGATTGGACTGATCAAACCATTAAGCATAAACCAAAACTCCGATAAGGATTTAATGAACAAAATATGGTAAGACTGAAAACGAAAATGAAAAAAACAATTTATCGCGCCAGGTAGGGGTCGAACCTACGGCCTTCTGCTTAGGAAACAGACGCTCTATCCACTGAGCTACAGGCGCTTGTTTGACATTAATTGTATTACAAAATTATATATATATATATACTGGATAATCTGTAGGTCTTGAAAAATTAAAGACACGCTCTTTTACATGTAACCAAAGTAGAAAGATACGCATAACTTTTAGATAGAAAAGCGAGTGAAACAATGGGGACAGGATGGTTGATACGAGATTCTGCTCGGAAACATATAATGTCTGCAGCAATAAACTTGAAAAATCCCTCAACACCTTTACCAGCAGAAGCTCAGGGATTTCTAATTGCGTTTCAGGCTATTTGGGTGAGAGGATGGCGTAAGGTTTGGTTCGAAAGTGATAATGAAGAGTTAGTTTAGATTGTCAACAATGCAGAAGATAACTTTGAATTGGAGAATATGATACATGATATACGATATTGGACAGGAAAGCTACCAGATTGTTTATTTGGGCATATCCATCGAGAGAAGAACCAAGCAGCCGATATTATTTCGAAAAAAGCACGTGAATCAAATGTATTGTATGATCTATTTCTAATTCCTCCAAAATGGCTGATTAACTTTATGTATCAACCTTATACAATATACTAATATCATAAGCTAAAAAAAAAGAAGGGAATTGTGGTGCGGTATTTTAGTTTCACCATATTAATATTTGCGCTATTTTTTTAAAAAAAAACGAGTTAAACAAAATACTATAGAAATAGAAGATAATCTTCTATTACATCGTACGTTCTAACTAAATAGCAAGTATTAGTGGAAAACGTTTCACAATTTTTTCAAAATATATAAAGCAATCTTCAACGCCATACTCTTCTTTCTTTCTTTTTTTTCCAGCTAGGAAAGTGTATCTTGACGGTGTTATCTTCTGGCCGTTAGGTTAATAAGACAAACCGGTTTCCGAACCAAACTGTCGTGTAATTACAGACGTGTCACATGAGAACACTCTTTGGGCTGATCTATATAAAGTGGGGTCACTCTTGTTGGATTTTCGACTTTCGAGGTTCATCGATCGATCAATCAATCATCTTCTTCTACCTTCTCTGCTTCCAACTTCTCGAAAGATACCTTAATTTAATCAAAGCAAAGCTCACTCAAATCAATGGAGATCAAGCCTGGTTTATCCGCTTTTGTCACCGGCGGCGCCTCCGGGATCGGTAATATTTTCATTTCCGATTTCGTTACTTATATCTGCTTCTTCCTGAAATCTTCTGGGTAATTTTTGTGTCTACTCAAAATAATTTGTAAGTAGATTCATTCTTGACGCTGGGGTTGTTCTCCTTAGATTTACGTATGACTCCGTTTGTTGGTGACGCGTGTGTACGTTTCGTTCTTTTTTTTATCAAAAATTCAAACAGTATTATGAACATGTCGTGTTGATAGCTTTTTGTTTGCTTTGATGTAACAAAGATACAGAGCATTTGATTCAGTACACTGTTGCGTTTCTGTTGTTTTTTTGGATATCTAATAGTTTTGTTCTGTTTCCTCGAAAATTTTGATGTCATTTGCATCCAAAAAGGGTGACAAAAGTAAATAATAATACAGTGTGCTGTTTTGGTGGTTGAATTGTTCGAAATTGTGTAGGTCGAGCTCTCTGCTTGGCTCTTGCAGAGAGAGGTGTTTTTGTTAGTGTGGTTGATTTTTCCGAGGAGAAAGGGAAAGAGACTACTTCGCTTGTTCAAAAGGCCAATGCTCGATTCCATCCCGGTTTAAACTTTCCTTCTGCTATCTTTGTTAAATGTGATGTGACTAATAGAGGTGAGTGTGTTGTTAGCTAAAAGGATAATTTTTTATACGAGAATGAGTAACAAAACTCCTCTGGTCTTTTGTGTTATATCTTAATTCTCTTGAACATGAGAGCAGGAGATCTCGTCGCTGCTTTTGAGAAGCACTTAGCATCATTCGGAACACTAGATATCTGCATTAACAATGCTGGGATTGGCAATCCTGTAAGATTTGATAAAGATGATTCTGATGGATCTAAATCATGGAAACACACCATTAACGTGGATCTGGTTGCAGTAGTTGAATGCACACAACTAGCAGTAAGCCTTCATTTCTCTTCCCTGAAGCTTTTTTTTCTTACCTGTTCAACATATACTTCATACTACTCTCACAAAACTATTTCCTTTCTCTGGGGGACCCTTACCATTTTCCTGGACTTGTTAATTCTATAATGTCGGTTTTATACGAAACTTCTCATTGCTATGAATTATCTCTTTTTGTGTAGATCAAAGCTATGAAAGCAAAACAAAAGCCTGGAGTTATCATTAACATGGGCTCAGCTGCGGGTCTATATCCAATGGCAAAAGATCCTATCTATTCTGCTGCTAAAGGTTTTGTTTTTACTTTTCTGTTATTGTTTCTTTTCATATGTTCATTGTATAATACGATGAATAATTTTTTTCTGTTTCTCCCAATATGTTACATTTCTACAGGCGGTGTCATTTTATTCACTAGATCATTAGCATATTTCAGGCGTCAAGGGATCCGCATCAATGTGCTTTGCCCTGAAGTAAGAAGAATATCTGAATGTCTCTCAAAATGTTTGATTATGCTCTATTATGCTGTTTAAATGGTACAATATGTGATTATAAATATGCTTGTTCACCAACATAGAAGTTAGGTTTCTTCTAAGCAACATGAGTGGGCCAGATGGGGTTAGATTTTTTCGTTTTTCTCTCATCAAATATCTGAGTATACTTTAAAAATCTCTGTCGTGGATATGTCTGTTACAACCCAAAACAGCTGAGTGTTACCTAAAGTTTTGGTTCTGCATTTCTGTTGTGCAGTTTATCCAGACGGACTTAGCTGAAGGTATTGGTGCTTCCTTCCTTCAGTCAATAGGCGGTTACATGTCTATGGACATGTTGATTAAAGGTGTGTACGCATATCTGATTATACTTAAGACTTAGATATCTTAGGATTGGTATGGTTGATTGGTTAGGTAAAATATTGAGTAGTGCAGAAAGAATTGGAACACAGGAATGTTATTTTATGGATTGCTAAGTAGTCTCAGCTATACCTTCTATTGGTAGGCTTTGGTTCATATGAGCGACCATTTATTGCAAGTTGTTCCAACTTCCCGATATAGGTATGGTACAAATATGTCTGAGATCAATCTATTTAAATCCATGAATGTGACACCTTTTTTTTTATCTCTAGGTGCTTTTGAGCTTATAACTGACGAGAGTAAAGCCGGTGCATGTCTATGGATTACCAACCGCAGGGGTTTGGAGTATTGGCCGACTCCAATGGAACAGGCAAAATACTTGGTGGGTTCAAGTTCCGGCAAAAAACCTTCCTTTAAAGTAACTTCAACTATTGAACTTCCTCAAAGCTTTGAAAAGATGTAAGTTAATATGTGACTACGTGAGACCATAACATTGGTGGATGTATGTTGTACTTCTATCAACTCTTATACTGCGCATGCTGATGTCTCTCCTTCAGAATTGTGCACGCCTTGTCTCATAATTTCCGCAATGCTACCCGCATCGTTCGGACACCACTACAGTTACCCATTGGACCACACCAAGTTCTTCTGAAAATCATCTATGCTGGTGTTAACGCAAGTGATGTAAGATATATATATTCTACTTCCTATCCAGAAGTTTGTATTTTTTATAGCTTCTCGCAGATTCGCAGTACACATAACACGAGAGTATATCAGCCTATCTCAGAGTTTAGTGGTTATTAAACGATATATCAGGATGACCGTCCTCTTAACTGTTTCTAATATTCTCTGCTCTTCTCAGTTAGTTGGCAACTCTCCTTTCTCTATCAACTTTGAAATTGAAAAAATAAACAAAATGATCAGTTCTTGTTGTAAACAATGAGCAGGTAAATTTCAGCTCAGGTCGTTACTTTAGCGGTGGATCGCCGAAGCTTCCCTTTGATGCTGGATTTGAGGTACGTAATGTTCAATTCAACTTGTCCAGCCTTTGGTGGACCATGTTCAAAATTCTAAATTGTTTCACGTTACCAGGGAGTTGGACTCATTGCAGCAGTGGGAGAATCTGTTAAGAATTTGCAAGTTGGGACTCCAGCTGCTGTTATGACCTTTGGAGCATATGCTGAATACATGATAGTATGAGAGATCTTAAACCATATGAGAGAAAAAATTGTTTGTGATTTGTTTCAAGGCGTCAGTGCCAATGTGATCCTGTCTCTTATGGATTTAGGTTTCTTCTAAGCACGTGCTCCCTGTTCCAAGACCAGACCCAGAAGTTGTTGCCATGCTTACCTCAGGATTAACTGCATTAACCGCCCTTGAAAAGGTCATTGTCATTCTTTTATTTTATTCCGCCTTAATAATTAGACCAAACAGCAGCTTTGTTATATATGTCCTATTAGATACATCTTATGGTTCATTCCCCTCTCCTTTTACTGTCTGGATAAGATATATGTCGTCTGAAAATTCCATTATCCTGTGGGATTCACAGGCAGGACAAATGAAATCAGGTGAAACAGTACTTGTGACTGCTGCTGCAGGAGGGACTGGTCAATTCGCAGTCCAGGTATACAAAAATCTGAAGTTATTCCCTGATGGTTTATGTTCTGTACTAACCATATCATATGTTGTTTTATACCCCAACATAGATCATTTCTCTTTTACCTGTGGAAGTATTTATGAGCTGAAAAATAGATTTGAGAGATTCTCTATGCAGCTTGCAAAGTTGGCCGGAAATAAGGTGATTGCTACTTGCGGGGGATCAGAGAAGGCCAAGCTATTAAAAGAGCTTGGGGTCGATCGAGTCATAGACTATAAAGCCGAGGATATCAAGACGGTAGAAACTCTAGTTTTGTGTTTATTAGTATATGTGGCTACTAGACGGTTATATTATTCATTCTGTGATCTAATTTTCTACAGGTCCTGAAAAAGGAGTTTCCAAAGGGTGTGGATATCATTTATGAATCTGTAGGTGGTCGAATGTTTGATCTGTGCTTGAATGCTCTTGCGGTTTACGGAAGACTCATCGTGATTGGAATGATCTCTCAGGTTCCCTATCATTACCACTTCCCTATACATCTTTTATTTGTCTATGCATCAATTCTTGTGTTTTACTTAAGATTTTGAAATTGCCAAAGTACGTAGTATATATGACTTGATATCTCTTCTCAGTATCAAGGGGAGAAGGGATGGCAACCCGCAAACTATCCAGGGCTCTGCGAGAAAATTCTTGCAAAAAGTCAGACCGTGGTATGTTACATTCAGTTCTGGTTTCGGTGTTCTACGAGATTCTCTAAAGTTTTTGACAATGTTGTTTCGATTCAAACTGCTAAAATCGAGATTGATGTTGATCTAAGAAAACAAATACATTGGTTACTTGAATTGCTTTGGGTTTCAACTGAAATAAACACTGATTGTTTCAGGCCGGTTTCTTTCTGGTGCAATATAGTCAAGTATGGAAAGAAAATCTTGACAAGTTATTCCATCTTTACTCTCTCGGAAAGCTTAAGGTATTACCTTAAACCACACGTTTCTTTTGTTTACATTTAGGTTTGTTCACCAAATTTAACATTTCACCATTTTGTTCTCACTTTGGTAGGTTGGGATTGATCAGAAAAAGTTTATAGGTCTAAACGCTGTTCCAGACGCGGTTGAGTATCTGCATTCGGGTAAAAGCACCGGAAAGGTAATAAGAATCACACATCTTTTTCTTCGAAGATCTATAAGTTTTCATGGGTCTTAAACTCTTAATGAACATGGAAACATACAAGTTTTATAGTCACATGATTCAAAAAGCCATTTCTAGAGATATTGATTCATAAAAGCAAAGTTAGATGTTTTCTTACATTTTTAGTTTTGCAATTTGTTGTTCCAAAATTTGCGCAGGTGGTCGTTTGCATCGATTCTACATTTGAGCAGAAAACGTCGAGGCTCTGAACAAAAACATCGATAAATCGAAATCCAGTTTTAGACAGTACAAGAATCCATAGGATTGGAGTTTTTTTTAGTAAGTAAAAAAGTTGTTTGATCTTTTTACGATTTTTGTGGACAAAGCTCAATAATGTATCTTTCTTTAATACAAACACTACAGCCTCACTTATTTTTCTAATTTTTTAATATATATTGATAGATTTGTTCGTCAATAACTCGGTTTTAGAGTTTTATGGTGAAATTATAATTTTATTTCTTTTGTTAAATTAAAACTTACAATAATTGTATTGCTATAAATAAAAATTTCATAACAAATGATTTAAGATTAGAATAGACATCAAAAATAAACAATAATTAAATTAAAATAAAAGAATGAGTAGCATATAAATAATATTCACTAAATTTATATACTACTTTAAAATTTATAATCACAAATGTGGCTTCTCTTACTTTTTCTAATTTAACATATTCATCTAATCCTACAAAATTATTGTATCATAATATAACTTATCTAATTAATAATGCTTTCCATTTCCATATCCTCGAATATATAAATTCAAATTTATATAAATAGAAATCACCAGTGAGTGGCATCGTATTAAACTGATCAACTATAAGGGAGAATTAGGCGTGACTACTCTGAAGAATAATGATTATCCAAGCCATTCCCTTGAAATAATGAATACGATCAGAAATATTTCAAATTGTGTTTCTAATTTCTTATATTCACTCTTAACATCTCCCATGTTTTACTCTCTTTCGTCAACTCCTTTTTTTATAATTAAAATTAGGGAGAATAAATAAAACAACATTGAAAAAAGTTTAAAAATTACTAAAACAATATCAATTTTTCTTAATTACTAAAACAACCTTTATTATCCATATTACCCTTTTTCAATGTATTATCAAAAAACTTATTTACAAAAATGTCATTACTAATTTTTGCCACATATGCAAAAAAAGAAAAAAATTTTGGTGAAAAATTTTGATAGACTTATGTTCGGAGCAGCAGATTTATTCCAGAGTGGTAGATTTATTGTTAGAGCGGTAGACTTATTGTTTCCGTTATAGTAGACATATTTTATAGGGTAGACTTACTAGTCAATGATGATAAACTTATTTATATATGGTAGATCTACTGGAGAAATTGTAGACTTAGTAGTCTACATGATAGATTTTTTTTGTTTGAGAGTAGATTAATTTAGTCGTGGTGGATTTAGTAGTGGTGGTAGATTTATTTTGATTTGTACTGATGATAGATTTATGTTGTTTGATGGAAGATTTATTCATATTGTTAGATTTATGTAGTTTGACGATAGACTTTTTCCGTTCCGTTTTTCCGTTCCGTATTTGATGGTATATATATTTTTAGTGATGGTAGATTTATAATCAAATGGTAGACTTTTTGGTTTTGACGGCAGACTTTATCAATCTTTTTTAGTTTATTAAAACCTTCTAAAGTTCGTAGACTTATTTTGCAATTGTGGTAGATTTATTTATACCATTTGTCATGTCGTGGTAGACTTGTATTTTTACATATAATGATGGTAGATTTGTATGTTTACAGACAATGATGGTAGACTTGTTTGTTTACATCCAATGATGGTAGACTTATATGTATATATCTAATGATGGTAGACTTATTTGTATATATCTAATGATGGTAGACTTATGTGTGATTTGTAAAATATATACAACGAATTTTTAACGCAACATTGGTTGAAATGCCGAATTATATAAGTCTACCATTATTTAGAAATCACATCGATATAAGTCTACTATTATTAAAACGTCAATCGCAAACGTTAATCGCAAATGTCAATTCTAAACACTAATCACAAACGTTTATTTAAAAAATATATATTTTTTGAAAAACGAATTTGAATTTTTTTTCTATATATAATATTAATATTATCATTCATTTACTTTTAGTATTAATAGTGTTTTGTTATTAAACAGAAAAACTAGGTTTACAAGTCTTTTTTTAACTAAGATTGTTTTAATAATCTGAAATCTTCCAATATTGTTTGAGTAATTAAACAATTTTCCAAAGTTGTTTAGTAATTATCTCTTAAAGTTAATGTATGAACTTCCTTTCAAAAGTTGTTGGGAGGATATTTTATACAAGGCATGAATATGAAATGAACTGAGCATATATATACCAAAAATCGACAAGCACTCCCACATTTGGTATCAATGTGGTTTGTCCCAAAATAAGAAGAATATCTCCAATCTCTCCCAAAAACGTTTAGTTTATGCTCTATTGATCTTTTACTAATAATCTTTTGCAATAGATAACGTTGGGATGATGCCACTGATCACGCGTTGGCCTAGATACGTCTGTATACAACCCTTATGCATAATGGTGTTATAGTAGATTCCTATTCATCTGAACAAGATCGATCTGATCATTGTGTAAATGTTGGAGCAGAAAGAAACCGGCATGAAACAATTGATGATCCAAGCCTATAATTGAAGAAACATAGTAGAGAACAAAATTTGAAAAGAATGTGTTGTGTTCCCAAACATCTTGGAGACTGTCAATATTGTCAAGTACTGTTTCACCTGACTTCATTTCTGCTGCCTGCCTATGAATCCCATAAGACATGTAGTAAAAGTCAATTCTAAAGGGTTCCAACAATATAAAACATGTAGGATTTGAACACAATCTCTGCTCCTTTTGAACCGGTACTCGTTGAAATTGACTTGTTTCAACTAAACAAAGACCAATTGTTTCATGCCGGTTTCTTTCTGCTCCAACATTAGTCGACATAGTAAAGGTCAATTCTAAAGGGTTCCAATAACATCAAAGCATGTAGGATTTGAACAATTGATACTATAAAACCATAAACAAACAAATATTTTTGGTTGCTTTGAAGATACTTCCAGTATTAATATTGGACTGTTTAGCAAAAAATAAATGAAAACTCCAAAACAATCCATTTACTACTACTTTCTCTTTTGTCATTTTCCTTAAAATTAAAACAAAAAGAAAAATAAATAAAAGTTACGTGTCCAGGTTCAGTGCTACGTGTTTGTATCTAAAACAAACAACATAGATTTTTTATTTTCTCATTTTTTTTTTAGAAGTAGTATAAAATAGTCTGAAGAGTGGGTAAAATATTTATTAATATCACGCACCAACCAACTCTTTCTTCTTTCGTTTTCTTCACATCCCAAAATGGAATCTGAAATTGCGTCAGAGTTTCTTCCTTTCGGTCGGATTTTCAAAAACGGTCGCGTCGAGCGTTTTACCGGCACCGAAATTATCCCGGCGTCGTTAGACGCAACCAACGACGTCGTTTCAAAGGACGTGGTATACTCACCGGAGCATAACCTCTCCGTTCGTCTCTTTCTACCTCACAAATCCACAGAACTCGCCGCCGGTAACAAAAAACTCACTCTGCTTATCTACATCCACGGCGGAGCTTGGATCATCGAGTCACCTTTCTCTCCCATTTACCACAACTACGTTAAGGAGGTCGTCAAATCCGCTAACTGCCTCGGCGTCTCGATTCAGTACCGCCGTGCGCCGGAGCATCCGATTCCGGCGGCGTACGAGGATACGTGGTCAGCGATTCAGTGGATTTACTCCCACTACGGTGGATCTGGTCCTGAGGAGTGGATCAACAAACACGCCGATTTCAGCAGAGTTTTTATCGGCGGAGATAGCGCCGGCGCAAACATGTCGCATCACATGGCGATGAGAGCCGCTAAGGAGAAGCTCGGTCCCGGAATCAAAGGGATAGCGATTGTGCATCCGGCTTTCTGGGGAAGAGATCCGGTAGACGAGGACGATGTGCAAGACAGAGAAATGAGAAGCGGAATCGCGGAAGTTTGGGAGAAGATCGCGAGTCCGAATAGCGTGAAGGGAACGGACGATCCGTTGTTTAACGTGGTTGGATCCGATTCGGATTTTTCCGGGTTGGGATGTGAGAAGGTTTTGGTTGCGGTGGCCGGAAAAGATGTTTTCGTGAGGCAAGGTTTGGGTTACGCGGCGAAGCTGAAGAAGAGTGGGTGGAAAGGAGATTTGGAGGTAGTTGAGGAAAAAGAGGAAGGACATTGCTTCCATCTCCATAACCCTAATTCTGAAAAT
>AFAN01000494.1:0-13630 GCA_000218505.1 Schrenkiella parvula | reverse complement strand
TTTTAATTTAGATTATTGTTGACGATTAGGGTTTGTTGATTTCAATTTTGACGTTTCTTCTTTCGGTGGTTATCAAATCCGCGGTGTACTCGGCTTCAAACTGGGTCATACCGGCGTAGTACCTATCGGCGGTGGTTTCCAATGAAACGGCGCCTATGGAACCCTAGCCATTAACTACTGTTATTGGGCTTTGCAAATGGGTTTCTATTCTTCGTGGGTTTTGCAAATGGGCTAACACTCCTGTTGGGCCGTGTAACTCACGAGTCAGGCCGGTAATTCTCGGTTCGGGCCCACTCCTATTGGGCCGACTTAAATAAACATAAGTTTCTAAACTTAAATTTAAATTTTTTTAATTTAATAAAGCCCAATGGATCATTATATACATATTTCGGGCCACATTATTAACCTATGTCGTTTTAAGAAAATCTCGCAGATGGGCAGGAGGAGGCTTCCTCAATGGGCCTCGGCGAATTATTCCTAGGTGGGCTTGAGGGCGGCTTCTCAGTAGGCCTCGAAGAAACATTCGAAGTGGGCCTCGACGAACACAACTCAACACGTCAAAAAGGTAAGGTTTATTTTCCCAAAAGCTACTGGCCTTTCATCTATAGCCCAGCCCAATAGTAACCTATATTCTGTTTTCAACCGTTACTTCTTGTTCATCTCCCCCATGATCTGAGCTTAAATGAATACACGTCTCCGGTGAAATGAATGCTCCATTTCTCTCTGTTTATTACACTGACTGCTAAGCTTCCCCTGAAGGTACTTAAATACGCCTGCCTTTCTACAATTATTTTCACTTACCTTTTCTGAAGTTCAATATAGAATTATGTCTTCACCGAAAACATTTGATGTTTTACAGGGCGATTTCTGCAGAGACGAAATCATTTTCAGGCTTAGAGTTCGTCCTTATCGGTTTAGAGTTCGTCCTCATTGATTCCAACGTAAGACTTCTTTAACAAATACATTGTTTTCTCAATTTAAATTTTATAAGAACGCATCGTCTAATGCTCCAACAGTCTGTAACGGTGCAGGGGTTCCTGTCGGCACATCATGTTGCCCGATTCAGAAGTAATTTCAAGGCAGGCAGAATCTACAGGCTTAGCAGATTCATGGTAAGGCCGTGCAAAAAAATCTATAAGGTAACATTCCATGATACCATGGTCATTTTTACCGAGCAGACACTCTTTGTCGAGGAACTTGGAAGTACCTATGAGATAGAATTCAACAAGTTTAGGCTGCGAGATTTTCAAGCCTTTAACGACGTAGCTGATACGCAGACTGAGCTTTTTGGTTAGTATATTTCATTTTATTAATATTGTTATAAAATTTTTAGGAATTGTTAGATGTATGTAGAATTTTAGGATGCAGATTTTAGAATCACACTGGCTATTGTTTTAATGCGTTGAAATTTTTTGGTGTAGATCTCATTGGCTATATAACGCTAATCAATGGCGAGAACATCCAATCCGAGACCCCTCTTGCTACGGCTCCATCCAATGGAGCTGGAAGGTCAAAGCAAATGATCTTCTTACACGTGCAACTTGAAGAGTAAGATAATTTGCATAGCTTTAATTTATCTACATAAGTAACGTTAAGCAATATTTGTGTTTTCTTTTATTTTAACTTAGTGGGGAGACCGCACGCATTTACCTGTGGGAGGAGATTGCATCTACATTCCGTCTCATATGGAATGAGATGGTGAAGAAGCCTGTTGTTGTTTTAATAACAACTCTCAATCCGAAGACTCTAGGGGGTAAGTAAATATAATAACTTCTCTATAATACACGTATAATAATTTGTATTTAACATTTCTTTTTCCAATTTCAGGTGTTGTTACCCTTAGCTCCACTGCTTCCACACGAGTGTTCTTTGATTTGGACATTCCGGAGACCAAATCGTATTTGGCAAAGTGATTTGATATCTTTTATAACTTTTAAAAATCCTTATCTACGGTTTTCTGTTTCATGTTGACATCGTATTCTTAACTTCTGCCTTCTCTGTTTTCCTTTACAGGTTTGGAGAAATGAAAGTGCCTCCAGCTGATGTAAACAGCTCATTCTATGCAGTTGCTAAGCCGGAAGTTGTGACACTAGGTGAAATACAGAAATTCCTATCTACTCAAACTCCACATGTTAGTTCAATTCATCTAAAGCTGATTAGATAGTTTCGTATGGATACTTACTTGCGATAATTATATAGGTGGCCAGTTTTATTTGCATTGCAACAATTAAAGAGGTCGTAGAAGAGTATGGCTGGATTTTTATATCCTGCACTAGCTGTAGATCTAAGATGGACAGATCTGAATCGAGATTGGTATGCAACAATTCCAGATGCAAAAGACCTAACAATGTCGGCATAATAAGGTAAGTTTATAACGAATAACATATATAAATCTTTTAATGTAATACATCCTGGATCATATATTGAATCGTTGTTCACCAATGTTAGGTACCGGTTGGAAACAACCGTGACAGATGCAACGGGCGATGTTGTAACTTTTGTCATCTTTGACAAATAAGCAACAAAGCTGGTAGGTAGACTAGCCCCTGACTTGGCGAGCGAGGTAAGTCAGTTCTATTGTTACATAAGTTAGCTCTTGGTGGTCTATTGTTTAATAATTGTGTTGTTATGGCAGGTTGATAAGGACGCTCCAATGACTCCAGCGAGCGTTCTTGGAATTGTTGGGCGGACCTGCAAATTTCAAGTAAAGTTGACATCATTCAACTTCTCAGTTTCCCGGCAGACAATAATAGTCTTCCGTATTATTGAAGAATGTGTAGCGTACAGTGAGAAAGTCATTCCGAAGGATACATTGGAAGTAGACGAGTCCGGTGAAAGCAGTGCCTCCAAAAAGAAACGTCCGCGTTTGGTGTGATAATTTTATTGCTGATTTGTGTTTGTGTTTTCTTTAACTTTTTCAGAATAATGTTACGCTTTGCTTGAATTTGAAGTTTGAAATGTTTCAGAACTTTTTTTTGTTATTAATGGAATATGTTTTTTGTTTACAATAAGCCCGAGTTAATTTCATATTTTAAAGCCCAATTTAAATTGTGAAGTTTCTAAACCGAAGCCTTTTTAAAATTTTAAAGCTTATTATGGACATAAGGAATCAAGTGTGTGATTAAAAAAGCTGAGCAAGTTAACGCTTCTTTATTAGGTTATGCTCAAAATATTTACGAAATTTACATTAACTTATTTAGATTTATTTTAAAAGAATTAATTATTTATAAAATTAAATGATACACTATATTTTTAAACAAGAAAGTTTCCTTAATATTAAAAAATTTAATTATAATTGGTTTCTTTATAGTTCTGGAAAAAAAAATTATACTAAATTAAATAAGTCAACTATCATTATTTCCTTTATACTATTCTCTATATATATATAATCTTTGTTAGGTTTAGTTTTCTATTCTTTTACTTTCTTTCTTTTAGAAATCCTCTCACGCTAGAAGACGTCTTAAAGGAAGAAGCTTCTTTGAAAAATTAAACTGTTGGTGATGCTTCTTCTTATCAGTCTTTTCTCTTTTCCTTCAACTTCTCTTTTCTTTTTCCATATGATTTTTTATACCCACTATTTTTACTGCCCAAATTTTAAAAGCTCTATTATTATTTGGTTACAGCTTTTTTTCTTAACTTAATAATAAATAATATTACTTTCTATATTCTTACTATCATTATATGAATTATTTTAATATTAACCCCTCCATACCTTTTTTAATTTAATATTTATTTTTTGGCATCATTAATTTTGACACCATAAATAAATTAAAAACTTTAATTGATAGTAGTTTATTTTTTATACCATAATAGCTGTTAAAAAATAATTATTTTTTGCAAATCATTCTATATTGTAATTTTATGTTATTTATGTAGAGCAATATATAATTATTTACGGCGAAACATATAACACAATTATATTATTGTTAATAGGAATGTCGATGCCAGATGCTGTTAGCATATATAATTATTTTGACCTACTTTGTCCTTACTCTACAAATATGCTAATCATTGTACGCATCACTCGGATGTGGGATATCCAACATTATTCAGATCTTAACATAGAAATGGGGATGATACTTTTATTATTGGACCACAAGGTATAAATTGTTTATTGAAACATATTTTTTTCACACATTTATTCGTAACAAATTATTCTTATCAAAACAGGGTGAAATGATAGAAAGCAGAATAGATTGTGTCACTGCACAACAAGAGAAACATAACTTAAAGGAAGGCAAACTATATGAAGTTTCAAATTTTGCTGTTTATCATCATAACAACAGATTCAAGTATGCGCCCCATAGGTATTTCATTCAAATGACAATATATACAAAAATTCTCCCAGTTGAAGGTTATGATAACAAAATACCAGCGTACCAATTCTGGGTGAAGAACTATCGCCAATTCGTTATACTGTTTAATACAAACACTGAACAACCAGGTAACTTTAATTACTTTTTAAATTTAATAAAGAAAAAATATTTCAGTACCAATTTGGTTTATCAATGTAGACTAATAATTGTAAAAAAAGATGTCATATGCAGGATACGGATAATACAGGGTAGTGAACTTGCAGACCCTGAAAGACAGACAAAGATTATCATCGGATTATTGCTAAACAGGTTAAAATACAATTTAAAAAAACATTCTCATATTTCTATAAATAATTAACATATTAATTATTTTTATAGGTCCCAAATAGTTAAGCTAATTATATGGGATAAACAAGCGGCGGACTTTCGTAAGCTCTGGAGAATTAAGAATCGGATGTGAATCCCAAATATAAAGAAGGTATCCACATATTAATCTAATATTAACTAATTTATTATGTAATGCAACGAATTTGGCTAACACATATTATGGAATTATACAGGTAGATTACAGTTTCACTCGACCCTAGGCACAAGATTTTTTTATGACAAATCCATACCGGCAATACGAAAGTATCACCAAAAAAATGGGAAAACGATTTGGAAGCACAAGTGGGATTAAGAAATCTCCTTTACAAAGACAAATCGGAGCGATAACAATGATGCTTTAAATTTTCATTTCAGTACTCTATTATAGGTTTAAAGGTTTTTTAATTTTTAGACGTTGGACATCATTATTTGTTTTGTTAAAATTCCTACTTAAACTTAAAATGTTATCTAGTAAAGCTAAAAATTTTTTTAATACATTTCCAATATAAATTTAATAACAATTCCATTATGTAAAACAATTAAAAATTATAAAAACCAAATCTACACATATGCGCAGGCACCAACCTAGTAACACTAATTAAAAGTTCCTATTTGGGGCTCCAGAGAGCCCCACCTAGGCAAAAAAACTCATTTATGTGTCTGCCACGTGGCAAGTCACAGTTTATTGGGCCACCTAAATTTGTTTCTATTACCTGCGCAGTGTTGTCTGGGCTTCGCAATCTGAATCAAAGTTCTGGCACAAGTGATCGATTGTAACTCCTCTCGCAATCCAAAACCCTAGCCGCCGAAACCAAATGAGAATGTGAATCGCTCTGTCGAAACATCACGCCGCCTCATGTGGCGATCCTTGGCGTCTCTCTTCGCGGTCGTCGCCGAGTCTCCTCGCGGTCCTCACCGACCCTCTTCGCGATCGTCGCCGACTTTCTTCGTGGTCCTCGCCATTTCTCCTCGCATCCTATTCCTCGCTGATGTCTATCATTCCCACATCGGATCTTCGTCTCTCCCTTTTCTAACACGGGTTCCCACTTAGAAACAAGAGATCTGAATGTCAACGTTCAATAAAGGTGATCTCTTCCCATTTCTCGAATTTAGATTCGTCTTTCGGTTTATCTTTACTCTTCTTATTTTTTGCTTTTTTTTATGTTTCCTTCACTCCTTCCGCTTTCGAGACCCCTACGCTAAGTCCTGCACCGTCGCCGACCTTCTCATTCGCCGTCTCCCAGTTTCCGGTGGCAACCTCCGTAGAATCGCCGCCGCTTTCCTCTGGTGTTCACCAGAATGGGCCCTCTGGGCCTCACCATGTTAATAGAAGCCCAATACCCTAATTGGTCTAAAGGGTTATTGGGCCTACATCGCTTCGTCATATGATGGGCCGGTGAAAAAGGTTTGTTTTCAATTTTGTTGGGCCGTTTTAAGAGTTTTAATTAAATATGTTTCTTCTTTTTAAGCTCAAGTTTCAGGCCCAGTTTCTAGCTAATTATCCAATGCCTATTCCTGTAATGGGCCTACAAGCCCACACCAAGACAGATTCTAGGTGGTTCTACATTTTTTTTTAATTTTTGAAACATGTATTGACCCTGAAAATATTTGCTCTCATTTCCATTTTTTCGTTTCTTCCTCAGGATTCACCGCCTAACGATTGTTCGCAGAGATCGAAGCAGCGCTCGCAACGTATCCATATAGATTTTAATTGGCGTCAACGTTTCCACATGTGTAAAGGTTTGTCCGCTTCCCATTTAATTTACAGGTTTTTAGTTTGTTTCACAAAATCTTTTTTAGGGTTTACAGATCTGAAGTTCATAGCTTTTTCCGACTAACCCTTCCTCTGTTGTTGTCATGCATGAAGCACTCCGAGCGTATTCCACCGAAAATTGGATCCAAATCTATTGTCGACGTTATTTGCACGGTTTTCCGACTAACCGGTCTTCAGATCTGATTTTCAAATGGGCCTGTTGGGCTTATATTTTCGTGACTGGTAAATTTCTAACTAAACTTTTGTTTGAATTTGAGCAATAATTATTGTGGGTTTTATGATGTTGCCTAACGATTTTAATTTGGTTTTTTTTTCAGGTTTTAAGGTCATTTTCCGTTCAACCGGCGTTTGCTTCGGCGGTTGGGTTTGACCGTTGATATGGGCTTGGTGGGCCTAACACAATTTTTAAGGTATAATGAAAAACCTAATTCATTTACTCGGCCTTTCAAATTTAAATTGGGCCATACACTGATATTTTATTTCGAATACAGTTATGGGCTTCGCCGACTAACACCGTATTGGGCGAAGCTGGGAAGCCCTGGAAGATAAATTTTTTCCTATCTTTTTAAAATTATATTTTATTGGGCCTATCTTATTTTAAATTCGAAGCCCAAATTCTTTTTACATTTTTATAGATGAGTTTAAATTTTTTGCCCATTTTAAGATTTTCAATTAATATGTTCTTTGTTCTCATTTTTACTTCTTCGTTTCTTCCTCAGGATTCACCGCCTAACGATTGCTCGCACGGATCGAAGAAGCGTCTGCAACGTATCCATATAGATGTTGATTGCCGTCAACGTATCCACATCTGTAAAGTTTTCTCTGCTTCCAAATTAATTTACAGGTTTATAGTTTGTTTCCTAAAATCTATTTTAGGGTTTACAGATCTGTAGTTCATAGCTTTTTCCGACTAACCCTTCCTCTGTTGTTTTCATGCATGAACCACTCCGACCGTCTTCCACCGAAAATTGGATCCAAATCTTCTGTCGACGGTAGTCGGAAGAATTTATGACTAACCGGTTTTCAGATCTGATTTTCAAATGGGCCTGATGGGCTTATATTTTTTTGATAGGTAAATTTCTAACTAAACTTTGGTTTGAATTTGGGTTATAATTGTTGTGGGTTTTTGTGACGTTGACTAACGATTTTAATTTCAGTTTTTTTCCCAGCTTTAAAGCTCATTTCCCATTCAACCGGCGTTTGCTTCCGCGGTTGGGTTTGTCCGTTGATATGGGCTGGTAGGCCTATCACAATTTTTAAGATATGTTTTAAAACCTAAATTTATTGGACCCGCATTTTAAATTTAAACTGGGCCGTATACTGATATTTTAATACGAATACAGTTTTGGGCTTCGCTGACTAACACGTATTGGGCCAAGCTTGGAAGCCCATAAAGATAAGTTCTTTCTTAGCTTTTAAAACTTATACTTGATTGGGCTTATCTTATTTTAAAACTTTTCTTCTCCCCACGTCTCTCAAGTGCTTTCAATGCGCCACTCCGTCCTCACTTTAACTCTTCGTCTCTCGACCTTCCTTAGAAGGTAAGAAGTACCCAGTCTACATACAATTGGTTTTTCACATTTTCGTTTAACAATGTCTTCATTTCATAGTTATGATAGTCTACATGGAGACTTCTGCAAACAGGGAATTTTGGTAAGGCTTATTCATTTGTGGGAGGCACGTAATTTCAAGAAGGGTAATACACTGCTAGGGGTTGAGGTCATCTTCATCGACGCAAAGGTAAAGTACTTACTTCATCCTCATTAATGTTTTTTGTGTATATACAAATATACCTACAGGCGGTAACTATGTAGGGATTTATATCTGCCCATCGCGCATCCCGTTTGAAGAATAAGCTGAACTCGGGCAGTATCTACAAACTGTGCAATTTCATGATCAAACCCTGCAAAACAAGCTACAAGGTAACTTCGAATAAGAGTATGGTATTTTTCACATATCAGACAACTTTAATAGAAGAGAAAGAAAGCTCCCATCACATACAGGCAGACCAGTTTAGGCTTCGAGATTTCAAAGCTTTTACAGAAGTGGCGGATACACACACATAACTTTATGGTACGTATTCACTAATCTACTGTTTTAAAACTACTTCCTATTCCTTCTTCGTATAGAAATTGGGATAAAAATATGGTAAATTGTTTTTTATAGTTGCTGAAATAATAGTCAGGTAGACTTAATGGAAGTTTTCCTTTCTTTATGCTTCTGTTGTGTTTTATATGCATATCTTATTGGGCACCTTAAGCTCATAAATGGAGAGGGTCTTCAGTGTGAGACTCCTTTCGCTACTGCGCTAACCAATGGGGGTGGAAGATCGAAGGAGATGATTTTCTTACACATACAATTAGAAGAGTAAGTGTGATCGTAATATTTTATTCATATATCATTACTTATCATGAATATGTTTAAACTGATCCTATTTCACGCAGTGGGGAGACTTGCCGTGTCTATTTGTGGGAGGAAATTGCGGCCGGTTTCCGTCGCATATGGAATGAGAGGGTTAAGAAACCCATTGTCATTCTGATTACCACTTTGAATGCGAAGACTCTCGGAGGTTAGTGTTCTTTTCTTTCATTTAATTACACTTAGAAAGATCTGGTTATAATGCTGTCAAAAATACAAATATGTAGGTGTTGTGACCTTGAGCTCAACGGCATCTACTCGGTTTTTTTTATATAAACATTATTCAGACAAAAGATTACTTAATTAGGTGAGTAGCTATATTCTTTTTAAATAAAAAATAAGACTGCGCATGTTTGCCTGTCTTTGTCTAATATTTTTTTAATATGATACAAATATCAGATGTAACTCCTCATAGCTTTGCATCTTCCTTACAGGTTTGGTTCACTAACAGGAGTTCTAGTTGATGTAAACAGGTATTTCCTTGCGGTAGCTAAGCCGGAGACTGTGAGCTTAAACGAAATTTACAATTTCGTTTCCAATAAAACTCCACAGGTTTCTTTTCTATCCTTGTGACTGAGTAAATAGTTTAGATGACATAGTAAACTAATAGTAATTCTCTAGGTTGCTAGCTTTATTTGTGTCGCAACTATTAAGGAAGTTGTAGAAGAGTATGGATGGTATTTTATTTCATGCACTACCTGCCGTTCTAAGATGGACAGATCAGAAACCAGTTTGGTTTGCACCAATGCCAAATGCAGAAGACCAAACAATGTTGGTCAGATGTTATATGATTACTTTTAGTATGTAATGTATTGTCGCCGAGATTTTGATATATTATAGTCTATTATTTAGATACCGGTTGGAATTAACCGTAACTGACATAGAGGGAGGCGTTGCAACATTTGTCATCTTTGACAAAGAAGCAACGAAGCTAATAGGCAGGCTAACTCCTGATTTGATTGGCGAGGTAAGTTATAATATTTTATCGCTTAAAATAATTGTGCAAGCTTAATAACTTTGTTATTTTGGTAGGTTGAGGATGACGCCCCCGTGACTCCGGCAAGTGTTCTTGCCATTGCTGGACGGACTTGCAAGTTTCAAGTCAAGCTGAGTTTGTTTAACTTCTCTGCATCACGGTAAACGGTAACAGTTTCTCGGATTATTGTGGAGTGTGTAGCAGACCCTGAGAAAGTCATTCCGAAGACTGTAACTGAAGCAGAGGAGAGTGTAGGTGAAGCAGAGGAAACTGTTGAAAGTAGCAGGTCAAGAGAAAAACGCCCGCGCCTGGAGTGATTATTACACTGCTTTGTCTTTGTGTTTCTGCTTTTTTTTCATTCGCTTAAAACAATTTTTGGATTTATTTGGATTGGTTTGAAATGTTTTTAAGACTTTGGTTATTAATTAATAAAATCTTTTTTGGTTATAATATATATCTGTTATTTACGTCCCACTTTTACTTTATATTAATAGATTTGAAGAGGGTTGCCAAATATGAGTAAAAACGTGTTTGATTTGAAATGCTTAAAAAAATAACTATAAAATTAATTTTATTCACCACCCACGCGTAGTGCGGGCTCGAGAACTAGTAAGAATATAATAGTCTTTCAAATTTAGATGAAAACAGAGATTGACATCAATGATAACAAATATGGAGAAACTGTAGAGTTATGATTTTTTTCAGGATGCTTGGTGTTATCCTAACTCAATAAATTTTTCAACATTGACACTCATTTCAGCTATTTCTTTATTCTTGACATGATTTGAGATTATTATGCTAATTTTGTGATAGTTATCTTTTTATTGTATTGATTGATAAACAATTGCGCAAAAATATAACTGAATCATTTTTCTGTGCACGTGCTATTAGTCTAGTACTCATGATTGATCAGGTTAACAACCCTTAAACCTAGTAGTAAAAATCCATGAATCAACTTGTTCTCAAAACTTGCAGGGTGAAAAAGTGTTGAAAATCAATTTTTAAGATATGTTGCATTTGATGCATTTCCATATAACTTTTTGATAAATTTCTTTGACGGAATGACCGGATTATAAGAACGATTGATGCATCACCGCAAGCACTTTAATGGAATATACTCATTTATCAAAATTGGAGTTCATTTGCATGAGACATGTTTTGTGGAGAAGTCCTAGAAAGATTCAAAATCTTAAGATCATGTAATGAATATAAAAGCAAATCTATGTACGTGTTGAGCCGAGCCGAGAAGGCCCAAATTAGAGTTGGGTTTGGGTTAATGGGCATTCACTCCAATAGCCTATACTTCTTTTGTCTGATTTTTACTATATATCTCATCAATACATGATTGAGTTGGTCAAAACAATTATTATACTTTTAATTCTGAAATTGATAAATAATCAACTAGAATTTTGTAATCTCCATAATTTTCTAATAACAATTCAAATTAATTGAGCATTATGTCTCTATATTAACATAGACAAAGTCTCTTGGTTTCTCTCATTCTAAGACACATGATGAAAACAATCTCTTCACCTACTTTTCATTTTATTTTATGTAGTCCTTTCGTCATGAGAGTATAATACATAAAATAGTTCGAGAGCTTATGATTTTGGGTGATGCGAACCATAAGAAATATGCAATTATATCCTGAAATTTAGAACATCATGCAATCGTTCTTTTCTACATGGTCATTTCAAAGTTAAAAAAGAGCATCTCACCTCGAAAAATCCATTGTTTTCTACACATGTATCTTTATATTTTTTTCATTATTGATTTATTGTTGGAAATGGGCCACATACCCTCGTCAAGTTTCTTTCTAAACTAATATTGGCATGTTTTCAATTACACGTCAGACAAAGATGTCAAATTGGGCTGTCTGCGTCCAAATGGTCTGACTTGCTGCGGTTCTGTTTTTTAGTTGGACAGTGCGGTCTGCCCCGTTGCGGGCTGCGGTCTAATTTGCCTTGTCCAAACCCGCCCGTCATATATATGCGGTTCGGCGGGCCGGCCCATAGGCAGCCCAAAAAAATAAAACAATGTGTGATTAAAAAAATGTTTGTGTTATCCATTCTCTTTTTTAAAAAAAATTGTTGTTTTTGTGAAATAAAATATGTGAATATTGTGTAATCAATTTTCTTTTTAATGTAAATGAAACAAACTTAAATACTTAATCAATAATAGTTAAAACAAAAATAAAGTTTTAATAAAAATGAAACTCTAAGATATCAATCACCAAAAAACAACAAAAACCAAGAAAATGTCACCAAAAGTTTAAAACCAAACAACAAAAGGCAATAAAAGATGTCAATCTTCCTCTTACTCATCATCTTCATTGTTGACAATAGATTTGAAATATGAAAGTTTCTATGTATAAATAACTCTGATTAGTACAGAAGGTTTCAAATTTTATTTTTTTAAACGCGGGCTGCTCACGTCGCCCGCGAACCTAACACGGGCTCACCCACTTCAGCCCATGTCTGCGCGGTCTCGGCCAGCGAAACCCGCTTTTATTTGAACAGAAAAAGATATGTCAAAACCCACACCGCATTGGGCCCATTTGGGTCTGACCTGCGGGCTGCAGACCGATTTGACATCTCTAGCATCAGCTCGTCCAGAAAAGAAGGGTCAGTAGGAAGAAGGAAACTCCGGAAAAAAATAGGAAAAGACCAAACCGACTTTAAGGAGAAAAATGAAAGAGTACTGACTAAGGATAAGCATAAATAAAAAGGTAGGTCGTCAAGAAGATCGATTCATTCACAATTATCACACAAGACCTTAAGAATTAGCTACGAGCTTTTTAGGGTTTTATTCGTTTTCTGATTAAGCTCATCTTTTTGACGATCTAATAAACATTCCTACAACCTAATTGTTTTTGAAATCTTAGAGCTAGGTTTTCATTAATAAAAAATTCTCATAAGCCCACAATTGATTTTTACTATATTTAGATAGGCGAAATACAAATTCAACATTTATCGTATGAATTTTTTCACAAAATTCAGTTTGTCCACGTTGTAGAAATCACATAAGTCAATAAGAAAATTGTAGAATTTTCTGATGATTCTAAGTTATGTCACTATGAAAACATTTTAAACTTTCTTCCTTTCATGTCTAGCTGAAATTCGCCGCTTCTTCCCAAAATAACATATCACATTATCTAGGTATTCAGTTTTCTCACTTACGATAAGACAAAATAAATGAAGATAAAAAACAAATCGACGCCGAAGCCTCCATTTCGGCTTAATTTGTCACTAATGCATTTTAAAAACTTAATCTAAATTTATTTTGTAATAGAATAGAGTTATTCAGTGTTTTTAATTTATTTTAAATTTTAATTTATTTATGGTACTTTAACCATTTTAAATATCAAAAAGTTAGTTTTCAAAACTTCTGAAAACTTTATTAAGTCTTCAAAATTTTGAGAATTGTTTATAAATTTTCTCTTAAAAATTCTATATATAGTAAAATATAATTGATAGATTATAGTTAAATTTTATAAGATTAAAAATATTATTTAATAACTTGAACAAAAAAATTCATGAACATCTATATTTAAAAAACAATAACATAAAGCAAGGTATATCAATTAAAATTTTTGCAGTTACATATAAAATATATATATATATATATATATTTTTTTTTTTCTCAATTTGTCTCTTCAATCTTCCGTGAATTTCAATTTACCGGTACTGAAAACCAAATACAAACCCATAATTAATAATTTAATATCAATATTAACCCTTCAAACTTTAAATATTTTGACAATTTAGCAACACCCAACAA
>AFAN01000493.1:0-13733 GCA_000218505.1 Schrenkiella parvula | reverse complement strand
TTGTCACCTAGAATCCTTTATTCT
Source organism: Schrenkiella parvula (assembly GCA_000218505.1). Taxonomy (NCBI): domain Eukaryota; kingdom Viridiplantae; phylum Streptophyta; class Magnoliopsida; order Brassicales; family Brassicaceae; genus Schrenkiella; species Schrenkiella parvula. The sequence continues at coordinate 13,709 of AFAN01000493.1, read as the reverse complement.
ACCACCTAAAACTATCTTGCTTGACTTAATCTGCTCTGATCATATCTTGATTGCTAGCATAACATCCATTTGGATTGATAATCTATTGTACTACAATGACCATGATAGTGCATAGGGTAATTGATCACTAAATCACGATAAAAATCTAGTATCATCTATCCAAAGATAAGCAGCAAAAAGACTCTTCTTCTTATCTTTATGTGGGACATACTCTGTGAATGGTAAATCAATCCTCTCACCGGTTAAAGGATTCAGAATGTTGAGATTCCAACGATTGTCCATCATCAAGAGCCAGCTTCCGTAGGTAGCAAGACAACGACTCTGCACAAAGTCAGCACCGAGATCTCTGGTTTTGTAGACTTTGTCTCTATCGTCTGGAACGAACAAGACACAACTAGTGTTGTTTTCATTGTTGATGCGAGGGAAGAGAATCAGCCATGGAATCTGATTTCGTTTAGGGACGCAGCCTCTCGAAGCAGAGTGCCACGAAGAACAAACTGATTTCGCTCGATTCAGATCTGTGAAACTTAATTGTTCGACAACGCATTGTAGCAAGTCCGGAGAAAGCTCCGACCAGTTATGTTTCTTCTTGCTTCGACCCATTCTGAGAAATCTAAACTTTGTTGGAACTTGGAAGCACAGAAAAAGTTTTGCCCTTTAAGATATTGATTGGATAGGACTCGGTGAAACCCTAGCGTCGTTAACGATTGTGAAGCAAAACCGATGGGTAAATTGATTACTTTTAATTAACAGCAAACGTTTTTTTCTTCGTTTCTATAAACCAGAAAATTTAAAGAAATTACGAAATATGTTGACAGCAAATAAAAAGAGGTTGTAAAAAAATGTTTTTGTAAAAAATAAATACTAGTAAGAGAAGAAAAATTAAGATTTCTGGAAATTTTGAAGAAAAAAAATTAAATCAAGAATATGAATCGGATAAAACAGGAAACTATAATATATTCACTTTCACATAATAAAAAGTACGGAAATTGCGCTCTATAATATCTTATTCATACCAAATTCATTATATAATACCTTAAAATTAGGTATCTAACACAATTAGATGATAAAATGATATTTTTAACCTTAATAAATATTACGAGAATCTAAAATTAAATAATAATAAAATTTTTTAAAAAATATAAAATCAATAATAAAAAATAGTTGATAAAAATTATGGATAAAAAAACCAAATAAAGAAATAGATTTAGGGTTTATGGAAAAGCTTAATGACATGATTTCTTAAATTGTTTTGGCCACCACCTCAAGTTCTTGCTTAATTAAAGCTGCAAACTATATCAATGATGAAGAAGACAACAACTTGTGTAGGGGAGGTATGTTTGATTATTTTAGTTTATGTTTTCATATTAGAATTATTCGGTTATGGAGTTTTATGTAGTTGTATTTATGCATGTTCTTTGAATTTACAGATGGAGAAAGGGACGAATGTAGTTTTTTTCCATGTCAATGGGTTCACACCGAGTTTGGTGAGTGGGAGTTCAAACTAGACCGTAATGAGTTAGCCAAATGTATTCGGATGACATCTGGTATGTCACTTGGAGAGCTGGTTGAGAAGGTGAAAAACAAGTTTCAGATCTCTACAAACAGAAGTGTGGATTTGTCATACCGTGTCCAAAATGGATGGTGATGTTAGATGAGGAGAAGATTCCTCTAGCAGCGATTACCAATGATGATGACGTGAAGGTGTTCGAGTCTCTCTGTAGTGACATAGAGACGCTTAAGTTATCTATAACAGTTTGTGAAAGTGATGCTGTTGCATCTGGTGATTCGGATGGTGAAGCTCTGCATGACTACGTAAGTATAGTCCACTATTTTTGTTTTTAGTTAACTATATTTTTTCATTATAGTTGACTATGTTTTATTCTCGCAGATCTAGTTCTGGCAACTGCCATGACGAACGACATAGAGAAATAGATTGTTGGATATGAGATTTCATCAGACGAAGTGTCATCATACAAGAGTGTTTCTGAAGATAGTGATTGGGATGAAGATGCTGATTTTGAGGAGGACATGTTTGGAGAGAAGTCGAGATCATGTGTCCCACAAAAATAAGGTGGTGAAGCATTAGTGTCCGTCTTGACCAACATTGCAGGCACTCCTAGGGACGCTCCACCCGTGTCAGATAAAACTGATTATGATGGTAAACTTTCATTTAATAGTTAAATATGTATCTTCGAAATAGTCGACTATGTCTTTATACATAGTCGGATATTTGTCATAGTTAACTATGTTTTCTGCGAAATAGTTATCTATGTTTAAAAATATAGACAGCTAAAATGGTTTTATTTATAGCTGACTATTTAGTGAATAATTGAGACAATTACATACGCTTTTAAGAAATCACATCAAAATTCGCGATAACTATTTCGCGAAGACATAGTTGATTACGCTATTAAAAATTACATACTACATTTGGTTTTTTTATCCCTAATTTTTAGCAACTACTTTTCATTATTGATTTCATATTTAAAAAAAAATATGTTCTTAAATTTGTAAGAAGGGTATACAAAATTTTAGGAATGATTTACATACTTTGGAAAGATTGCTAAAACGTTTCTTGAAAAAAATTCAAAAAACAATTAGGAATTTATTTATTTTTATATATTAAATTTTTTTATTAGTTTATGAGTAATTTATTACTTTTCACCATTGTGGTCTTTTTGTGATTAAAACTTAAATTAGTCTATTTAAGAGGATTGTCCTAATTTTTAATTAGATGGCAGAAAAACTGTATTGCGGTAGAAAACTTAATAAAGATGAAAATTGTTAAATTGATTGTGGATAAGATTGTTTTCAAATTTTAAAATCGTGTGGCTATCATTTGTTCACCTAAAAAAGAAGCCAATAAATAACCAAAAAATATTTTCCACCGCCCAAAAATGCCCAACTGTCAACAAATGCCTTATTTTGAAAAAAAAACAGGCTCAAAGTACCATATATTATAATGCACTCACATACATACAAATTTCATATACTTACCTAACTTTGCAAAATTAGATATCAAATTTTTGGAGTTTCAGTCTGAAATTGACTTCCAATAAACCTCCCTCAACATTTAAAGTATCCCATCAAATCGCAGAACGACTTCCGCTGCTCAAACCGCAACATGGTGTCTAGCCGTCTTCCTCCGTATCTCACCATCGTCCGATAACAGATCACATTTTGAGAGAGGGGAAAGATGGTTCCTCCTTTTTGAAGCTTCAGCTACCACTCCACCTCGAACTGCGGTTCATCCACGCCCAAGCTCCGCAAGAAAAGGAGACCATCGACCCTCCTCATCTTCCATGCACTTAAAAGTCAACATTAAATACTGAAAACCGTAGAAAAGGTAACCTCTCACAGAGCGGCAAACAGCCGACGCTGGAGAGCTGATGCTCCGATTAAAATTGCTTTCTTTCTCTTAAGTTTTTCTCTTTGGCTACTAGAGAATAAACTTCTCGAAAGTGCATGTTATAATTTAATACGTAGTTCATTTTCATAATTTAATACGTATTAATAAATCCTCTTGTAAAATGCTTAAAACGAAACTCATTATTTTGTCATTCAACATTATATATCTCTTTGAATAAAGCTTTTACTAGTTGAGCAACAACCTTTTAATTATTATGCCAAAAAAAAGCTTCTAATAACTATACCGTACAAGAACGGACGTACGGAGCTATTTAAATAAAATTCAACATTAAAAATTTACGACATATAAATTTGATTGGCGTACTAGGATTTTTAGAACATAGCCAATAAGTTTGTTTTATCATTTGATTTAGAAACTTCGTTTTCTATTTTATATTGAATCTTAGCGATGATGTGAACGGAAACTGGTTACGGGGATAAGGCAATGAATATTTATCTTAGAAAGAAGAGCAAATTTTGACACAAAAAAAAAAGAAAGAAGAGTAAATAATCAAGGTACTGGATTTGAAATATATATAAATATAATGAAAACAGCAAATGTTTATTTATCTAAAAGATCTAAATAATTAATAATTGATCAAATTTGCACTTTCATGTGTTATAATGAACTCATGATATATTTGATTGTATTTATTTTTCTTGTACTTTTAGCCAAACTCAGCAAATGTCACTATTAATATGAGTTTAGATGGAAAAAAATATACGACTCTAGCCCTTTATTTCATATTTTCTTTATTGTGGTTTGTTTTTAGAATCTTCTTCATAGACTCTTTGTGCACAACATTTTCAATGACGACTGCTTTTTGATTGGTATCAGTGATGTCTTCAATTCTTAGTTCTTTAGGCAGATTAGAGATACGGACAGCTGGTTGTTGACTGTTTGTTTGATGCCAATTCTGTTGCACAAAATTTTTACAAATTTTAATTAAAAAACACCAATTAAAGAAAATAAAAACATAATATTAAGGAAGATAAGTACTAATCATGATAGTGAGGTAAGAATAATGTGGAACGTAATACATGCAGAGATATAGTCCATAACATGGATCCTTGGACATTACGAAAGAAAATCCAAGTAATTTGATTAGTTATTCATAATATTCATATAATATGTTTTAATTTTAGTTTCAAGCAAATCTATATATTTTTAATTTTACTAGTAGAATTGAGGAAATTTTATATTTGAATGCTGAGAAATTTGACCGTGTTGATGCGATACCATATGGTTAACTGAACTTGTAAATTTTAAAATTTATAGAAATTTAAAATTTCTTTTTAGAAAGTTTTGTCACATAAAAAAAGGATTATTTGTTTCCTTTGTAAAATAAATAAAATTATCATCACTGATCTTTCCAATCTCTCTGATTCCTTTTCCATCTCTGCGTGAGAAAGCATAGGTCAGAGAGAGTGACGAGATTTTGAAATGTTGTGCGGCTATTTCGTAACGGATGAGTACCAAAACCAAAAATTCTAAATATTTTTTTTTTAAGTATATAGATCAACACACAAAATTTATAATAAAAATATACAAAAAATAATAATCATTATACGGACATCTCATTGTTAGCAAATTTTATATTCGAGTAATACAATATAATGATTTAACATTTTTTCTCTACTTAGTTGTTATCTTAGATATTCTGACGTTTTTTATGTATTATAGATCGGTAAAAATTATAGTAAATTTAATAATTTACAATTGATGAACGTCAAAATAAATTTTTTAATCCTTGAATTAAACTTTATTTATAAACTATAAAAATGAATGTATATACTTTAAAACTAAAACCAACATATCTCCCTAAAAATTATTATTTTCTATTGAATAATATTTATATAATTTTAAATTAAGCATATCACATAAAAAATTGAATAAGTAATTTATTTTGTATAACCCCAAAACTTTTCGTTTTACTTACATGTTAAATTCTAAAAATCTTGAATTATTAACAGCTTCAGTGATAAACGTAAAATACAAAAAGATATCAATCAAAATAGTATAATTAAAAATTAAAGTTATCAAGTATAATAAAATCATAGAACGTTAACAAAGAAAATATAGATAATATCAAATTTCAAATAATATCCCTAAAAAGTATCCATCAAAAATAACGTATATTAAAAAACCACAAAACCACAAATAATCAAGATGATAGTAATAATTAGTGTATGCTGTATGTCATTGAAGTCAAACGGTGTGATCAACCTGTATTTAAAACACAAAATTTGTTAATTATATTTATATATCTTTTCTCAATCAAATGTTGGAATTATGAAGTTTAAATACATTTCCTTATTCTGCAATGTCTCCACTTCTAATATTGGAGGATTGACTTAATTTTTGAAAAATCATATACGGACAAATAAAATCTCACCTATAAAATAAGAATGGAAAAAATACATAAACTCCATAAAACATAATAAGTTGTTATATATTATCAACCTTCATATTTTACAACTTTCCAAAACTTCAACAAAACTTCAACCTTCCATCTACACTAATTTTTTCACATGACTTCGAACTCAACTGCAAATAGTAATTTACTACGGGTCAGAAAAATTATATCAAAACTAGTACACCAAACAAACATATTATGTAAAAAATTCAACAAACAAACAAAAATAATGAATCTCACACAAAATAAATGACAGAATACAAATATGAAATTCCTTAAAGTAATATCTAGAGCATAATAAGTTGTTATGTGTTTACGAAGCACTAATAAACCGAATCAACATTCATATTATATAAGTTTCCCAAATTTCAAAACACTTATGCATTTCTTCCATCCATGCTGATTTTTCCACATGACTTTGAACTCAACATCAAAATTACCACTTTGATGTACTGAATCACTGGAGATAACAAAAGAAATGAACAGGGGTGACGACGGTAAGTGTAGATCTAAAGGAAAAAGAGTTTGTGAAAAAGAAGTTTTTAGGGTTGCAAAAAATTTTACTATATTAAAAAAATTATTAATTTCAAAAATTGTTTTTAAAATTTTAAAACTGTTTTTAAATTTCGAAAAAGAATAGAAATTTAAACATTTGAATAAAATGATATAAATGGTAATTTACATAGGTAAGCTGTTAGTTACCTAAGTTTAGTGAGATACATGTTATATAATAAATTTGATATCGTTTTAGTATTATAGAGCGCAATTTCCCTATTAAAAAATGACAAAACCACTAATAATCAAGATGATGGTAATAATTAGTATGGGCATCCTCTATGTCATTGAAGTCAAACGGTGTCATCTACCTGTATTTTTAAAACCCATAATTTGTTAATTATGTATATATATCTTTTCTCAATCAAATGTTGGAATTATGAAATTCAAATACAAGTCCTTATTCTGCAATGTCTCCACTTATAATATTGGATGATTGAATATAATTTCTGAAAAATCACATACCTACCAATAAAATCTCACCTATTCCATAAAACATTATAAGTTGTTCTATATTATCAAACACTAAATAACCAAATCAACCTTCATATTTTATAACTTTCCAAAATTTCAAACACATATGCATTTCTTCCATCTAGACTGATTTTTTCACATGACTTCGAACTCAACAGCAAATTTACTACGGGTCAGACAATCTATATCAAAACCACTACACCAAACAAACATATTATGTAAAATAAATTCAACAAACAAACAAAAATAATGAATCTCAAACAAAATAAATGATAGTATACAAATATGAAATTCCTTAAAGTAAATCTAGAGCATAATAAGTGTTTATGAAGCATTAATAAACCAAATCAAAATTCATATTATATAACTTTCCCAAATTTTAAAACACATATGCATTTCTTCAATCCAGGCTGATTTTCCCACATGACTTTGAACTCAACATCAAAATTACCACTAGTCATACAATCTATGTCGAAACTGTTACACCAAACAAACATATTATGTAAAACAAATTTAACAAACAAACAAAAATAATGAATCTCAAACAAATAAACTAACAACATACAAATCTGAAATTCCTGAAAATAAAATCTAGAGCATAAGTAGAATCAAAATCAGAATTTTCATTAACCATATCAGCATAACAAAGACTGTCGACTTTGACAACATCATTGAACACATCAACTAAAAAAATAAAAACGATAAACAAATCTTAGAAAACCATCAAAATAAATCTAAAAAAATTGAAAAACAAAACTAGATGAACTCATCAACACAGATCCTTTGCAAGATAAATGCACCTAATATTTTTGCAAAAACTATGAAAAATAAAATAGAGTAGTTTCTGATTTTGGAATGTTGTGCGGATATTTCGTAACGGATGAGTACCAAAACCAAAAATACTAAATTGATTTTTTTTATTAAGTATATAGATCAATACAAAACATTTATAATAAAAAATATACAAAACTAATAACAATCATTATACGGATATCACAATGTTAGCAAATTTATATTCGAGTAATACACCATAATCATTTAACATTCTTTCTTTATAATTTGTTATCTTAGATATTCTGACGTTTTTTATGTATTATAAATAGGTAAAAATTATAGTAAATTTATTAATTTAAAATTGATGAACGTCAAATAAATTTACTAATTCTTGAATTAAACTTTATTTATAAGCTATAAGAAAATGAATGTATATACTTTAAAACTAAAACTAACATATATCCCTAAAAATTATTATTTTTTATTGAGGATAATATTTATATAATTTTAAATTAAGCATATCACATAACATATTGAATTAGTAGTTTTTTTTTTGTATAACACCAAAATTTTTAATTTTACTTACATGTTAAATACTAAAAATCTTAAATTATTAACAGCTTGAGCAATAAACAGAAAATACAAAAAGATATCACTCAGAATAATATAATCAAAAATTAAACTTATCAAATATAATACAATTCATAAAACGTTAACAAAGAAAATATAGATAATATCAAAATTTAAATAATATTCCTAAAAAATAACCATTAAAAATAACATATATTAAAAAACCACAAAACCACAAATAATCAAAATGATGGTAATAATTAGTGTATGCATCCTTTATGTCATTGAAGTCACACGGTGTGATCAACCTGTATTTAAAACACAAAATTTGTTAATTATTTATATATATATTTTCTCAATCAAATGTTGGAATTATGAAGTTCAAATACATTTCCTTATTCTGCAATGTCTCCACTTCTAATATTGGAGGGTTGACTTAATTTCTTAAAAATACATACGGACCAATAAAATCTCATCTATAAAATAAGAAGAATGGTAAAAATACATAAACTCCATAAAACATAAAAAGTTGTTATATATTATCAAACACTAAATAACCAAATCAATCTTCATATTTTATAACTTTCCAAAACTTCAAAGACATGCATTTCATTCATCCATGCTGATTTTTCCACATGACTTTGAACTCAACATCAAAATTACCACGAGTCATACAACCTATGTCAAAACTACTACACCAAACAAATATATTATGTAAAACAAATTTAACAAACAAACAAAAATAATGAATCTCAAACAAAATAAACTATAAAATACAAATCTGAAATTCCTGAAAATAAAATCTAAAGCATAAGTATAATCAAAATCAGAATTTTCATTAACCATATCAGCATAACAAAGACTGTAGACTTTGACAACAACACTAAATACATCAACTAAAAAATTTAAAATGATAAACAAATCATAAAAAATCATCAAAATAAATCAAAAAAATTGAAAAAAAAAACTAGATGAACTCACCAACACAGATCCTATGCAAGATAGATGCACATACTATTTTTGCAAATTTTGAAAAATAAAATAGAGTAGTTTCTGATTTTGTATCTATACGTTCGATAAACGTTTCACGGTTCAAATGATTTGGCAACCATGAGTTGCTAACCTTGTTCATAACTTGTCAATAAAAAAATTGGAATATATGCGACTAGAACCTTATAAAAAGCAAACACCAATCTAAGAAAAATTTTTGACGACATAAAATCTAAAACCACAATTTATTTAATTACATCCTTTTCCGATAGATTAATCTACTCCTGTTACTCCTCCTAGGTGATCTCCAGCTATCCTAAGAGTCCTCAACTTTGTTCTTCTCCATTACAGTGCCGCCGTTTTTGCCTTGATCAACATTGTGACCTCCTGTTCTGCCTTAGATACTAGAAGCCTCACTGAGGAGATCCTCGATCACAATCTTGTTGTTTACCAAGAAAGCAAGGGTAAAGTAAGAATAGCAGAAGGCTCAAACATCTGATCCATTTGTCACATGCTTCCTCGCATGTTGCTACAACTATCGTAATCTTCCCTCGAGGTTTTGGTTACAAGCACTCACAAAAATGTTTGTCTATAAACAATGGATCCTCTCTCAAACAACCCTCAAACACATTCACGAAAACAAATTTCTCTTGCTTATGATTGACTAGCCCTAATAAAAAAGAGAGAAAATTCTATTTTAATTGGTGAAGACACAAAAAATAAATAAATAAATATATATACATATACCAAAGTATTTTAAATTAAAAGAAACAAAATAAAAATTACATTTATTAAAAACTTACTTAAAAGGAGATCGTAACAATGTTTGGAAATTACAAGATTGAGAGATTATGGTAAAGATATTGGAAATATAAGAAAGAGAAGAGAAATGTGAAAATAAGATATTGGTTTACAGATGAAACTAAGAGCATCTCCATCGCAAATAATTTTTAAAACAAGTCTCTAAACAATAAAATATAATATTATGATATAATTTAATTTATAATTAAATTTTAATATTAAAAAAGAAAATGAACCACTAACAAAGAGACACATGTTTTGCGAGTTTTTAGTGGAGTTATCAAATAAGAACTTATGAGAACCCCTTTTCATACTCTCTCATACTTTTTGATATTTTCTTAATTTTTTTAGTTTGAGAAACTCGGTCAGAATACTTTTGCATAGGAGTTTATACATAATAAAATATACTTTTTAATAAAATGAAACGAAGACCCTTTTAGATAGAAATTTACAAGGATGATAATAAAATTTTGAAATTAAAATACGATCTCCTTTCTTTTTAATATTCTTGTATTGAACAAGCTTTTATCAAATTCAGGCTTCTGCTTTTGGTGTTTCAAAAAAACTTGAAAGATAATTTATATTTTGGTTTTTAAAAATATTTGAGTCATCCGTAACTTTATATGGTGTAATTAAATTCATAAATATTGTGCCTAAAATAATGTTTTGGTATATATCATCCGTGAGGACAAATGCAATTTTGATAATGATATTTTCTTTTAAAATTGAAATTTTTTCTTTAGATGTTATACAAAGTTTTTAATTATTTTCAGCATATAGTTTTTCACGGGTCTCGAGATGAAAATATTTTGGGACAAAACCGGTCTTCATGCAATTTAGATCAGTACCCGTATCAAATAATTCAATTGTATCAATTTCGTAATTATCAGATATATCAGAATTTTTTAATTATGAGAATTTTTTCAATCTTTTGTTAAGTATGGTAGTTAGATAATAAGAGGATTTTGAAGATGTTGGACCATGAGGTTTTGTAGATTTTCTGAGGTCTTCACTTCTTTTTTTTAGGGAAGAAATGATTGACTCAAGAAAGTTTTGTTTTATATTTGGATCTGAAATGAAATTCAAGATTTCAAGTGGTAAGGACATGAATTTTATTTTCATTAGAATCTGCGTTAGATGATTTACTGTTAAATTCATCATCTTTCATGGCTTTTTCAGAAGCTATTGATGAATCAGAATCATAAGATGATGAAAAATCGTCTAACAAAAAAATTGATATTTTGCTCCAAAATTCTTCTCCAAGGTCGAGTGTTGGATTTTTAAATTATAGAAAGATTTTTTGGATGGTGTTTCTTTTGGGGAAAACTTATTGTGAGGTTTTTGCCACAAATATTCGTGGGATTCATGGTTTTCATAATGGCCTTTTTATAGTTTCTAGAATATTCTCTAGACTTTTTTTTGGAGTAGTAGGTTTTGCTGCAATCTCCTATGCAAGATTTACTAATTCAGTTGGGGTCTATTTTGAATTTTTTACAAAAGATCCTAATTCAACTTTTGTTCTTTTGAATTCTCATTTGAGATGTTTTTGGAGTTTAAGATCTTGATAGATTCTAAGACCTTCTTGTTGTGCAGTACTGATCAACTCTCCATATGTGAAATCATCATAATCTGTTATTTTGGTACCCATGGAATCTCTAATTTGTTTTCTAACTTTGTTTCCTAGAATGGTAGGAATTCTTGCTAAAAATGTTTTTTCTAAACAGATTGGTTAGAATCTTGACGAAGTATGGCTCTAGTAAGAACTGTGTTTTTGTATCATTGAAAATCACTTAGTTTTTTGCATTTGAGATCTGAAAGGAGTTCGGCATTTTGATCTCTAAGGACTGAGGGATCTCCTATAAAATACAGGGTTATGGCTATGACTAACGTGGCAACATCATCTTGTTGAGGTTTCCTAAAATTATCTAAAACTGGTATGTTTTCTTCAACCGTTTTAATGGCATCTAGAATTTTAGTGCGTTGCTGATTGGTTAGGTAGTTATCCCCCCATCCTTTTAGCTGTCCCGAAAAACCAGCTATAAGGAGTTCAACTACGGTCTTATCTGCATTTCCTATTTGGGTTCTATATGCATTTGCGGCCATTGTCATTTTTTTAGAGAACACTTAAGATATTATATTCAGATAAACCGTCAATATTCTAGTCATATACTGAGGAGGAATTGAACATAGACTGTTCTATTGGTTGGATTTTCCCTAAATTAGGAGCAGGAATTAATTGTCGTTCTCCATGGTTTTGCCAATCAAGACAGTTTATCTTTAGGACTGAATTTTGTTTTTGTTAATTTTGTTCTCCATGGTATTTACTAATGTCTGAATAATTTGCTAGGGTTTTTATTTGGATTTTGGAAGTAGGAATATCAGGAATATCAGATTTATGTGGTATACTGCTTTCTCTTATTTCAACTTTGCCTAACTGACTTTGGAAAGCACGAATGAATTCTAAATTTGTGTCGTGGTAAGTTTTGACACTAAAATTGGAAATTTGGAAAGGTTTGAACATGATACTTTTTTCTTTTCAGAAGAACATTGTATTGGAATAGTAGCTTGATTCTGAATTGATTTCTCAATTCTACCAAGTTGTTTGCTTATCGTACCAAGATTTTGTTTGAAAAATTATTTTGGACGATGGACCCATTAACCTGGAAGAATTATATCTTTCCATTGGATGGATCTCGGTATAACGGAGTTGGATCTCGAAAGATCAGTATGAAGCAAGAGGGTTACCCTTTTCTTGCTCGAGATTTTTATTTGACAAAAAAGCATTTTTCATAACTTTGTAATGAACTTTAAAGATTAAAGAAATTGGAATTGATCCATCAATTATTTAGTAATTATGCATTTTAACTTGTAAAACCAGAGATTTTAAAAGATTTTTTTCCGTTAAAGAAACTGTAAAGTTTGGATAACAATCAAAAGAGATTGGTTCTGTACACAAGCTTGACTCTATAGATCTTAGTAAAAAATCTTTAAAAAGCGTAAATCTTGTATCTCTGAAAATGGATACAATTGAAATACTTAATCTCTCTTTTGAAAGTGGTTTAATAGCAATTTGGACTAAACCAATATGTATATGTTTAAAATTCTTTTTTCTATGCCTTTGGAGAGAATTTTCAAAAAACAAAAGAAGTGTATCAAAAGGTTTTGTAAGTTGAATATCTCTATCTTCAGTTTGGTAGAAAATTTTGTTCTCAAAAAATTCAGTTTTCAAATTTTATATATTTGATCTTTGTGGACTTTTGGGATTTCCCAATTATCGATTGAACCTTTGAAATCATCTATACTTGTTTCATGACTAGTGATGATCTTTTTATAATCTTTTATAGACCTTTTTTTATACAGAAGATGAGGTGGATTGGGATATGTTTGGTGTTGATCTAAAGTATGATTCCATTTTAGATAATCAAAGAAAATATATCTGACTCTTTACAATCTTGTGTAAAAATAATGTTTTAAATGCCCTACAGCGAAGAGACTTATGACCTTGCATAGACCGGGAAAACACTCAGGAGTACCAAGTTCTAAACCTTGATGAACTAGAAGTTGGAAATAATACCCAATCAGAAAATCCAGACCTTAACTGCCTAGACTTGTAGATTGGAAAATTAATACTATGGCTCTGACTATGGCTCCTGATAATAATAAACATTGTTATAATACAAGCTTGTTATATATATATATATATATATATATATTGTA
>AFAN01000492.1:0-13761 GCA_000218505.1 Schrenkiella parvula | reverse complement strand
ACTATTCATCATTATGAACATAAATTCAGAAATCAATAAAATGAGCATGAAGAGATATATCAGGATGAGAAGAACAGATATGATCAAATAACCAAGTCTTAAATCATAAAGTTGCTAAAAGAGTTTGAAACTAGAAAAAACCCTAATAAAATCAACACCCCTTGGATAATGACCAATGGTGAGTATTTATAGAATTAGATAAAAACCTTAGAAAGAAAAATATAAAAATTGCAAAAAAGGTCCGTCTAACTCGAGGTGGTGATCGAGCCGCTTGGTCGAGCTGGTGCAAAGGTGACTCCTTTAGCTCCAACTCGACGTGGTGATCGAGCTGCTTGATCGAGCTGGGTTCGAGGTGACTCCTTTGACTCTAGCTCTGGGTGGTGGTCGAGCCAAGTGTTCTCGTCAGGTAAACTTCTTCTCCTTCTTGACTCTCCTCTTCGTCTGGTTCTAGCGATTGAGGCCTTGTCCAGAATACTTCCCAAAACGTCCAAGAAACACCTAATAACACCAAATGCTAGGATGTATGCAATGCTAATGCAAACAGTACTAAGTATGCAAAATAGATGAAAATAACTAAAAATGGTATGAACAGTGGATGAAACAATGTTAAAATGGTGACAAATGAATGCTTAAATCATGCAAATTATAGACATATCAGTTACCGCATTGGCTCCATCATGACTCGATTCACAGAAACTGATTTTTAGGCAGATGGAGCACTTAATGGCGATTGTGCCTGAGTTCGTGTACTCTGGAATACTGGGGACCCTCTGCCATTTCAACAGATTTTCAACTTTGGAGATCAAACATCCATCCTTAAGTTTCTTTATGTAAAGCTATGAGGCTTTTCTACCATATGTGGTACGATTTCTCATGATGCAAATGAATGTCAACTACTAACATGAGTGGACCGCAAGTGGCACCATATGACGATGACGATGACAATAGTCCGGATGCGGATTGTTCTTCTGGTTTCCCGTCTCCAAAGGCCAACAAAGGCCTTAAGAAGTGTTTGAAAACTAGTTAAACCCTAAAAATTTCGACAGACCCTTGGATAATGACCAAGAATGAGTATATATAGGGTTGGTTTAAAACCCTAAAAAAAGACAAAATAGCAAAGTGGTCCGTCCGGCTCGAGGAGCTGATCGAGCTGGATGGTCGAGCTGGTTCAAAGGTGGCTCATTTGACTTCGGCTCGAGGTGATGATCGTGCTGGATGGTCGAGCTGGTGCAAAGGTGGCTCCTTTGGCTTCGGCTCGAGGTGAAGGTCGAGCTTCTTGGTGGAGCTGGGTTCAAGACTGTTCCTTTGACTCCGGCTCTAGGTGATGGTCGAGCCAAATGGTCGAGTCAGGTATAACTTCCTCCCCTTCTTCTCTTCTTGACTCCCCTTTTTGTCTGGTTCTAGCAATTGAGTCATTGTCCAGTATAGTTCCCAAAGTGTCCGGAAAACACCTAATAACATCTCGAAATACAAGGATGTATGCAATGCTAATGCAAACATTACAAAGTATGCAAAATGGATGAAAAGAACTAAAAATGGTATGAACAAGGGATGAAACAATGCAGAAATTGTGACAAATGAAAGCTTAAATTTTGCAAATTATAGACATATCAACTCCCCCAAACTTAGTCTTTGCTTGCCCTCAAGCAAATAAACTAGACCAAGATGGAGAACAGGTTTGAAGGAGGGGACACAAACCAAAACATGCTAGCAGAAGAGATATAATCAATGTCCAAGTTAACAGTTTTGCGATGTAAGGTGAGCGAGTTCTACTTAAAAACTTTAGCCATACTCTTCACAACACAACCTAACTTCAATCTCAACCTCGACATGCATTCAAATCTACCAATCCCTTTCACATTCACTAAGCCGAAACCATGAATCAAGCTATGCACATTCAATGTACTCGTTTGGCTAAGGGTAAAGTTAAGAGACAAAAATGGTCTCTTCTCATCTGGTTTATGAAATTCACAACAGGGATCTCTCAAGAAGTGAATGAGCTTTAGAAGAATGCTAAGGGTAAGAACCAACCTATGCATACAAGGATAAAATCTCATCTACCCAGAGAAACAGTGGTGACTTTATCTTCCTATTTCTAAACCTAGAGAGATGATCCTAATTCTACCTTTTTTATGAGGTACTCTTTTGCCTTGATCACTTCTTAAATAAACTCATATTTTTCCTCTTTTTGTTTTCATTCCAAGGAGAGATTTTCACTGACTTGATGACATCTAGTGGATTTGGTTTTTTTCTAACATATTACGGCTCCCTTTTCTTCTTCTTCATAAGTCTTATCTAGGCTTTTTGCCTTTTCTTTTACTCTTTTGCACAGAGCCTATCATTCTCCTTTTTAATACCCCCAAATCCTTTACTAGATCAGTACCATTTTTCTCTTTTTCCTCTCCTAAGAACTCTTACCCTTTTCTTTCTTTCAATTATTTTCCCAAATCTTCTCTTTTCAGCACAACTAATCACATACCCAGAATCAACCTCCCACCTAATCTTATCTAGTCCATAAATTGTAATGTTGGTCGAGTTGTTGGTCGAGTTGTTGGTCGAGTTGACTCGACACGTCAAGCAATTGCTCATTTTCTGATTGTGGCTCGGCCAGCACATCGAGCCTGGACGTCGAGCCAGGACTTTTTCCGGTTTCACTCTCTTGTGTCTTGATTACCCTAGGCTCGAACTTCTTTCTTGCGACCTGATCAACACAAACACTAGGAAAAAGATTGAAAATACCAAGAAAACTAAAAGTTTTATGTACAAGGATAGGCATGGGATGTCCTCCCAAGTGAGTTTGTTTTAAATTTCTGAGCTTGAATTCTCACTCTTTTTAAGCTTGGGAGGGTTCCGAGAGAGGAACTAAGGTCCCCTCTGGTATGATTCGATCGACTAAGTAGCGCTTTAGCCTCTGCCCGTTCACCGTGAACTCAGTTCCTTCCTTGCTGACCAGAGTGATGGCACCGTAAGGTTACACTTCCTTTATGTTGAATGGTCCTCACCATCTTGACTTCAGCTTGACTTCAGCTTGGGAATTTCTCCACATACTTGGTAGTTCACTAGGTCTGCATACCAGTGCAGCTTCTCTTCCATTAATGTCTTGGCTCCATCGAGTTTAAGCTTAGTCAGATTGTTCTCCTCAAAAATCTGGGCAACCATGAGTTGTTCTTGATGCATAAAGTCATCAATTGGAACTGCATCTTTTATCCTCATTCTTGACAGGTGATCAGCCACTCTGTTTTCTATACCCTTCTTGTCCACTATCTTCATGTCGAACTCCTGAAACATAAGTATCCATCTTAGCAGTCTTGGCTTTGTGTCCTTCTTGGCGTAGATGTGCTTTAAGGCTGCATGGTCAGTGTAGATAATGACTTGAGAACCGACTAAATAGCTTCTGAACTTCTCAAATGCAAACACTACTGGCAACAGCTCTTTCTCTGTGGTCACATATCTCCCATGTGCATCATCCAGTGTCCTGCTAGCATAGTAGATCACATGCACCTTCTTATCTATCCTCTGTCCCAGCACAACTCCCACTGCATAATCTGATGCATCGCACATAATCTCAAATGGATAGTCTCAGTTAGGAGCTTGGACAATAGGAGTATAAATTAGAGCCTCCTTGATAAGCTTGAAGGCATTTAGACACTAAGAGTCAAAAACGAACTCTGTCTCCTTGCAGAGCAGTCTTGTGAGTGGTCTGGCTATCTTAGAGAAATCCTTAATGAATCTTCTGTAAAAACCGGCATGCCCAAGGAAACTCTTTATATCCTTGACATTCCTTGGAGGCTGCAGCTACACCATCACCTCAACCTTAGCCTTATTAAACTCTATCCCATTTTCAGAAATCTTGTGCCCCATCCCTGACCATGAAGTGGTACTTCTCCCAGTTGAGAATAAGATTAGTCTCTTCACACCTGGTGAGTACCCTGCATAGATTCAACAAACAGGAGAAGAAGGAGGAGCCATACACGGAAAATTCATCCATGAATACCTCTACCATCTCCTCTATTAAATCCGAAAAATAGAGATCAAACACCTCTGAAAAGTAGCACGTGCACTGCAAAGACCAAAAGGCATCCTCTGATATGCAAACATTCCATAAAGGCAAATGAATGTAGTTTTTTCTTGATCATTAGGGTGTATAGAGAGCTGAAAGAACCCGGTATACCCATCAAGAAAGCAATAATACGGATGATTTGCTAGCCTTTCTAACATTTGGCCAATGAATGGTAATGGGAAATGATCTTTCCTAGATGCAGCATTCAACTTCCTGTAATCTATGCACATCCTATGACCAGTTATTGTTCTAGTGGGAATAAGCTCATCCTTATCATTTTTCACAACTGTTATGCCACCTTTCTTAGGAACACAATGCACAGGAGATATCCAAGTACTATCAGAGATATGGTAGATCACACCAGCATCTAGCAACTTAAGAATTTCCTTCTTAACTACTTCCTTCAAATTAGGGTTCAACCTCCTCTGAGGTTCAATGCTAGAGTATGATTCATTTTTCATATGAATTCTATGAGTGCACAAGCTAGGTGAAATTTCCTTAATGTCATCCAGTGAATACCCTTTAACTCTTTTAAACCTTTTTAACTCAGTCCACAACAAATGCAACTCATCATAACTAAACTCATCATTCACTATGAGTTGATAAGTAAAATTAGGGCCTACAAAGGCGTACCTTGGCCCTGCTATTAGTGGTTTGAGGTCTACTTTGGGTGCTTTAAGTTCTGACAAATCATCAGATGCAGCGTTGTTTGGCTCCATGTGCACCTCGAGCTTAGGCGTCGAGCTTGTTCGTTCTATGTGATGCAAGGCTTGACTCTGGCTAGTGGTCGAGTCTGAAGGTCGAGTATGTTCTGCTGCATGAACCTTTATCCTTGATCTGTAAGATTCTCAAAGTATTATGGACCATCTACTGCCTTGTGTGAATCCAACAACTTTTCATATCCCAAGGTCTCAACATGGAGATACCCAGCTTCACCACTCTTAGTCAAAGCGATTTGAAGGTGTTGTTCCACAGCAAGCTCCTCCAGCAACTCATTAGCCAGCTGATCCATTTCCTCAATCCAGAAGATCTGTCACCCTATCGTTGGCTTTTTCATGAAGTCCTTGATGTCAAATTTCATCTTGAGACTATTTTCCTTGTTAAGATCAATCTTTCCGTTCCTGACATCTATCACTGCTCCAGCTGTAGCTAAGTAAAGTTTTCCTAGAATTAGAGGGTCTTTGGGCTCCTCATCCATTTCCAGTACCACAAAGTCTGTAGGTACTTCAACATGGGCAATCTTGAGAGGTAAGTCTTCCAAAAGACCATGAGGAAGTCTAATTGACCTGTCAGCTAAGACTAACGAGATCTTGCTAGGCTTATATTTGTTGAATCCCAGCCTCTTAGCTACAGAAAGTGGCATGAGGCTTATAGATGCTCCAAGATCACATAGACAATTACTGAATGCTAATGCACCAAGAGAACACGGTAGACTAAAAGAACCAGGATCTCCTAGCTTCTCTGGCACGGTCCTCTGCTGAATGATGGCACTGCACTCGTGGCTCAGAACTACCATCCTTTGACCTTTTCTAATTCTTTCCAACACTGCATCCTTCAAAATTTTTTGATATGGGGATATTAGCAAGAAAGCGTCTATCAGAGGCATCATAACTTCAATTTCCTTCATCTGCTTGTTAAACATGGCTTGATAATTCTCCACTAACTCTTTTTTGAATATTCCTGGTAATGGGAGTGGTGGTTTGTATGGAGGGGAAACAAAGGCTTTTGGCTCCTTCTTGGAAGCGACTAGTCTTTGAGCAACGGTTCTAGAAATTGAGTCTTTGTCCAGTATTGTTTCCAAAATGTCCGGAAAACACCTAATAATATCTCTAAATGCAAGGATGTATGCAATGCTAATACGAACATTACTAAATATGCAAAATGGATGAAAAAAAAACTCAAAATGGTATGAACAAGGGATGCAACAATACTGAAATGGTGACAAATGAATGCTTAAATCATGCAAATTATAGACATATCAGTGGGCCAAAAACTACAGAGGCTTGAAAGGGTCCACAGCAGTTCGACGTCTCAGAGGGATTAATGAAACTTTCTCCCATGACAGGAGAAACTCTTTCTGATCGAAACAATGAACCCCGAAAAAGTTGTTCATGATGTTGGTATTCAATTGGCTAATGTTTGTTTATGTTGTGATACACCATTAGACATTGGAAATGGTCTATCTTTATTATGGAATAAACCTGTTGATGTTGTTTTCCTTTCTGAGAATTCTTGATTGTAAGATAATGAATAAAGAGATTTCTTTCTACGTATCGTTTATTTATGGCAACCAATACGAAGTCTTCGACACATCTTTTGGGAAAGATTAGAACGCATCTCTGCCACTCGTAATGGCATATGGCTTGTGTTTGGAGATTTTAATGAGATTCTAAGAGAATCTTGGAGCCTTATAAACTTCAAAAATATGGTTAATACTTACGGTGTCAAAGATTTTCCCTTCACCTGGAACAATATTACTTGGTTAGCTAAAAGGCGGACTTACTCTATCGAGAGCTGGCTGGATAGAGCTATGGCTAATGCTGTATGTTTTGCTACGTTTCCTGTGTCCAAGATACAATATTTACATATGGATGAGTCTGATCACCGACCTGCAGTGATCTTCATTGACAGGAGAACAGAGAAAGGTCGCAAGAACTTCATTTTCGACAGCAGATGGTGCCAACATCAAGAATTGAATCATGTCATTGCTGACGGCTAGAAGAATGGTCTTCAAGATGAAAGAATCCCTATGGCTTTACAAATTCCGAGATGCTGACACTACCTTTCCGAATGGAAGAAATCAACACCAGTTAACTTACCTAACCGTATCCGTCATCTAATAACACAAATTGATATTGCATATTCTCTGCATCCCTTATGTCGGGAAGTCATTCATTCACTCAGGGAGGAACTAACTAAAGCATACCATGATGAAAAGGTTTATTGGAAAGATAAGAGACGCAACCAATGGCTGCGCAATGATGACTGCAACACGCACATTTATCTTGCCTCCACCAAAAATAGACGTGCTCAAAACAAGATACTGACAGTCAAGGATTCCTTGGGAACTGATTGGTTGGAAATGAAAATATCGCTGAAGAAGCAGAACAATACTTCTCACATCTCTTCCCGAGTTCGAATCCAAGTGATTTGACGAAGGCAATACAAAATATTAGACCTTTTGTAACGTCTGCAATGAATGATAGCCTTCTGCGAAACATGACTCCAGAGGAAGTTAAACGCAACGGGTCTGATCCATATGGCTTTACAGTCAAATTTTATCATCAGTACTAAGATATAGTTGCTCCTGTTATTATAGATGAAGTAATAAAATTCTTCGATACAAGACGTAAGCCCTCAGAACTCAATCACACCAACCTCTGCTTGATTCCTAAACTCAATATGAAAAACTTCAGACCCATCGCACTGTGAAACGTACTCTATAAGGTAATCTCCAAGATTTTTGTTAATCGTCTCAAAAATATTTTATCACATATCGTCTCTGAACATCAAGTCGCTTTCATCCCTGGTCGGCAAATCATAGGTAATGTCCTTCTTGCTCATCAAGCAATGCACTCACTTTGCGTTAAACGACGGTGTACCAAACCATACATGGCTTTTAAACAGACATAACTAAAGTTTACGATCGCATTGAATGGAATTTTATCGAAGAACTGTTGAAGACAAAAGGATTATGTGAACAATGGATTCAGAGGGTTATGTGTTGTGTACGCTCGGTTTCTTTTTCGGTCCTCATCAATGGGAGTCTTTATGGACAATTCTCGGCAAGTAGAGGGATACGTCAAGGAGACCCTTTATCTCCATACCTCTTCATACTCTCGCAGATGGCCTCAGCTCTCCAAATTCAATCTATTCTCCAAATTCCAAATACCGGAGGAGGAGGCAAATACCTTGGCCTCCTGTAACAGTTTGGACAAAAGAAACGAGAAATGTTCCAATACATCAAGGAGAATGTTCAAAGAAAGATTACTAGATGGCAAACTCGCTTCCTCTTTACGGTAGTAGTGAAATTTTTATCAAAGTTGTTGCCTCTGCCATGCCTGTTTATTCTATGAATTGATTAAAACTTCCAGTGGACCTCTGCTCCAAGATAAATAGTCTCCTATCCTCCTTTTGGTGGGGAACAAACAATGGAAAACGAAAAATGGCGTGGGAATCTTGGAAGAAGTTGGCTTATTCAAAGTGCAATGGTGGTTTAAGTTTCAGATATCTCCACATGTTTAACCAGAATCTACTCGTGAATCAAGTCTGGTAACTGCTAGAAAAACCACAATGCCTCTTCTACAAAGTATTACAAGGTCGCTATTTCAAGAACAACAAAATCTTAACGCCTAGATAGGGCACACAACCTTCGTACGGTTGGTAATCCTTGTTATTTGGTCAAAAGTTATTACAAAAGGGATTACAGTCCTCCATTGGCATACCACCAAACTCGCTGACCTTTGGTTCACAGGTTCTTCTCCAAAGTTGCATCCTTATATGAGTCCTTACCAGTCAACGCAAACCTTCATCATCACGTGTACGTGTAGACCCATGCTGTCCACACTACATGTCATCAGTTGAAACCAGTAACCATGTACTCTTTACATGCCCTTACGCTTAAAATGTATGGCGTCTCTCTGGGATACCTTTTACAGCATTTACAAACTCTGAGTTTGAATAATTTAGGCTACTCTTTTCTCTCCAAAGCGACATAATGATCCCAATAGAAAAACGTCTTCTTGTTTTTTTTATTATCCTGTGGCATTTTTGGAAGAGCCTAAATGAAATTATTTTCTGCCATAAAATCTGTTCTATAACAGATGTCAGAGAATGGATAATTGTTTCCAATTCACATCACATAACTGAGGGAATAAAGATCTTTGGTGCTTTTGTTTTGATTTGGTGGTCTCTGCTCGCTTTGATGGACATGGAGAGGTTCCAGAAAAATAATCGCTTCCGTTTTTTTTTTTGTCAACAATTCAACAATACGCATTAAGTTGGGTTTAAACCCAGACGGTGACATTGGATGGCACTAGCAACAAACCGCTAGGCTACAAGTCCTGCTCAAATCGCTTCCGTTCTTCCTTCTAATTTCATTTCTCATTCTCCTATTGTGGCTTCAGTTGGGTTATATGTAGTTTTTTCTACACTGTACTATAAAATTGTTGGATCATGAGTATAACTTATACATGCTATGTTATATAATCGTAATGCCAGTAAAAATTGAAAATGTTTGGCTAAGTTTGTGCTAATATATTTGGACAAGATAAAATTGATACCAAACTAACATTAACAGAAGCATACAAGAAAATCTCATGAGGATAGAACAGACAAAGACATAAAACAACGACAATTTCATATAATGAAATTATTAACCGGTTCATAGCTTTCTTATATGTTGTGGTTGCCAATTATAGTCTTAGACATACATTTATCATGTTAGAAGATAATATTGAAAATTATACAGGTAATACATACAAACATATTATATGTATATATAGATATATATGATAACAAATATCTTATGTAATATACCCTCTTACATATTTTAGAGAATATGAAATCTCCCAAAGATTGCCTCAATTTAATGCTCCCCGCTTACATAGGTAAATACTTGGCTCTCGTCACTCCATAAGACAAAAGTTATAATTTGTGTCCTATTTCCATTTAATTTTGAGAGATTTAGTTTTAGATTTAGTTTTTCACTTAAAAATGGAATCAGCTCTTAAAAAAGAAAATATATAAATGCCTATTTGTTATTCAAATACTTTATTTAATTTTTGAAAGTCAAAAAAAAAACTTTCTGACTATATTTTAAATTTTTTCCAAAAATTATTAAAATATATTTAATATTTTTTATTAGTCGTAGATTTAAATTTATATAGTTTATATGTATGTAGACTATAAATTCAGCTTTTAACTAGAAATGACTATTTTTTATTCAAATACAAATATTACGCACTTGAATTAATTTTTAAGTATCAAATATGTGAAGTTCTTGCCAAATTTATTAATATATATTCAATATCTTAATTATTAGTCATATATTTAAATCTGTTTACTTACGCATATATTGACTATGTAAAAAAGGAATGAAGTAAATTTATCTTTGGTGGAGAGGAAAAAAATTGTATATAAATATTATTCCCTAATTCCGTTAGAAAAAAACATTGCATCGCTTTCTCTTAAATTAAATCCCAAACATGGAAGTTTATATCTTTGTATGAAGTTAAACTTTTACCTTTATCTTTGAAGGTTATAGCAAAAATCTTTTCAATCATATTTTTCAAACAAAAACAGAAATCTTTTCAACTTTTTTTAACCAAAAGATAATGTCAACCGATATTTCAACGTATGCGCAATATCAGCTAGTTTCTACTTATGGTTCTTCCCCAGACAACATGAGTGACGCCGATTCCTCTCGTACTGCTACGTATGAGGATCTTGTCCGGAATTCTGTTTTTTTCTGGAATAAGCTTCGTGAATTTTTTGGAGATTCTGGCAAATTTTTTTGAAGTGAGTTTTGCATTTTTTTCCTATAAAAAAATAATTTTCTTAGTCATCATTGGCTCGATGAAATTTGAATGATTTTTTTTTTAGCAACGGTTTACTATAAATTTGAATGGTTTTACTAGTGAGTTTATCAGTGATTCATGCAATTTTATTCCAAGTTGTGTTGTGTATAGTGATATAGGGTGACATGCATAAATTTAAGGGTTTAGGGAGAGGTGATTAGATTGTTTTGGTGAGATGGAAACATAAATCAGGTGGGTTTTAATGAAATGATTTCAGATCTTTAAGACAAGGAATTGTGTATGGTGGCTTATTGTGAATTGGATCTATATTATTTACTGTTCTTTAACTGTTGAAGTCCAAAATCACAAGGCAACATAAAATCAGACTGGAAATGGAATTTTTTTTTGCTTTTATTCCTCTTTTGGTATGTTCATTGTTTCGTGCTTCGATCTGATAATACTGAATCTCTTGAAGGAGATTTCTTTTTATGAGGAAAAGAAATTTGGTTCATGATTTTGTCTTTTGTACATTGATTTGTAAAGGGTTCCTATTGTGCATGGAGACTGTCTCGATCTGCATCGGCTTTTCATTGAGGTCACAACTCGAAGTGGTCTCGAAAAGGTATCTATATGAGCTTCATTGTGCCATTGAACATGAAATTTATACGTATTATACAATTTTTTCTTTTAATAATGTTGATTCTATAGGTGATCAGGGACCGAAAATGCAAAGAAGTGATTCAAACATTTGAATTTAAGACAGCAATGACAAATGCAGCATATGTTTTAAAGAAGAATTATCTGAAAATGCTCTATGCATTCGAGCATGTGTATTTCTTCCGAGAGCCTCTTTCTACACTTTGGGCGAGAGGTTGAAAATAATACCAATTATGCTTTTCTTATCTATTTTTCCCATGCAGATCCGAGATAAACATAACCAGTTCTCCCTTTTTTTGCACAGAAGAAGCATTGAAGCGCCTTATCGCAAAATCTGCATACAATGACAAAGGTACTCAAATACTTCTTTCACTGTAATTCAGCTGCTAAAGGCAGGCCTAGGCATTTTACCCAGACCCAAAAATACAAACCGGAATTGATCCTGGTTCGGATCGGGTTCGGATCTATATATTTTACCCCATTGGATCCTACAATCCTACACTCTTAGACCTGTGGGTATAGGTTTGGATCCAGTTCCTACCTGAGAACCAATATTAGTTATTTTCGGGTATTACGGATGTATTTTCAGTATTATAGATTTTTTTTTTCGGATTTCGGGTATTTGTTGGTAGTTGGGATATTTTTTTTTAAGTTCTGATTTTCGGATTTTCAGGTACATTTTGAATATTTCTGGTTATAAATACTCGAACCAATCCACAACTGATAATTTCATATATTTACCGGTTCTCAAAATTAAGTACCCAACCGATCCGGAACCGAAAGAAACCGACCTAAAATTGAACTGAAACTTTATGGATGCCTATATGGGTCTAAAATTCCTCTATCCGAAAGACTCGAACTCGAACAGAACCAATCCAAACCCAAACCGAATACCCAAATGCCCAGGCCTAGCTAAAGGGCTCACCTTTCCCGTTTCTTGGACAATGGTGTTTGAGTTTCATCATATTTTGCCTCTATAATCCATTGCAAGGGTATTTGTATAGATTATTTCTCCATTTCCATCGAGCTTTGAGTGTTTGAGGTTTTGCATTTTGAAAATTTCAGGCACTCAAGAACTGCAACCTGGCTGCTTGGTGGAGGGTATCATCGATGGCAAGTTCGATAACGATTACTTTGTAACCATGAAGATGGGCTCAGAAGAGCTCAAATAATTGCTTTACCATATTCCTGAAACTTCTGCTGAAACTCGAAAAAGACGCAAGAAGAAGTCAAAATAATCTCGGGATACTTATCGCCCTAAGTTCCACCTGAAGCGGCTATAACTTCTTCTTTTCTGAGCAGTACCAGCGGCTCAAACCTGAGTACGCTGGACAAGAACCAGTTCTCACTAAGGAAATTGGGTACATGTGGAACAATCTCTCTGAATCTGACAGACAGGTAACACAAAAACCATATGAAAATGTCTCTGAAGTCTTAAGCAGGAGGATTCTAAGTTTTTATTATTTCTTGATGATTTCTGAACAGGTTTATCAAGAAAAAGGGCATGAAGATCTGGAGAGGTACAACACAGAGATGTCGGAGTACAGATCTTTCATTGATTCTTGTGCGGTGGAAAGTGTGGCTGCGATTGACGCAGACACAAGCGATGCAGCTGAGGCTGAGACGGGTCTGTAATGTTTCTCTGTTGATGTTATTGTTGTCTTCTCTGCAACTTTATCTCTGTTTTTGTTTTTCTTGTTTTTTTTTTGCTGAATCGTTTGTGTTTCTTTTTGAGAATTTTAATTTAATAATAAAGTTGTAGAGTGGCCATAGATGTCGATCCGAAATCTTGGCAACTTTTACTTACATGAATTTAGTTTTCTTTCTTCTTTTTATTTCCGCAATTTTTTCTTTTTAACATCAGGCTAGCTTTTTTTATTTAGGCAGATCATTAGTAAAACATCCTTAATTGGATTGGACACATAATAATGAAATTCATAACAAAAGTACAAAATATATCTGTTAAACCAGCATGACATTTCACTTGTTTTCATGAAAATTTTGAGAAATTAGGCATACTAATGTTTCTTTATTTCATGTTATTCCGAGCAACCTAAACATACCAACTTTCTCGCTATAACAGTAAATGACTATTCATTTTTTTCCTATACTTGAAAAACAGTGAAATCTCATAAGACGTTGTCCAAAGATTTCAAAGGAATTATGCGGAACTTACCAATGTTTAGAATTAAATCATCGATCTTGAGCGTAAATGAAGTCTCTGATTTCATCTGTCTGTTCCAAGTATATGTTCTTCTTCTTAACAAGGCAAACTACAGCTTCTAGATCACGAAATATATAAAAAATGTTGCAAACGAAAGAGATTGAAACCCTAGACAATAAAGAGGAGAAGAAACAAAGATAGAGAAATAGATTAGGTAGCTTGGGATACAAGTCATAACATATACATAAACGAGACAGAGATTGAATGAATCAGCCAAAGAAGCTTGGGTCGTAGCCATTGCTAGAAGTGGCCAAGACGTAGGAAGCAACAATGTGTCCAATAGAACCCCAAGCAAGAACATT
>AFAN01000491.1:0-13761 GCA_000218505.1 Schrenkiella parvula | reverse complement strand
ATAGTAGTAATAATTTATATATTCAAATTGATATTTTATTTTAGACGATATAATAATTCATATAAAATTTTAAATTATTTTAACACTATGTAAACATATTGATATAAAATCTTATGTATCATGTTAATAAAATAATTAATCATCTAAATCAAAATTCATTGGCTCATCATGAATATGGATGAAAAATATCATCATCAACATTTTAACATCGGAAATAAGTTTTTAATCAATGATATCTGATATAATTAATCTAAATAAAGAGACAATATGATATAAAACAAATTTCTTCTTAAGTGTTTAACATTTTAAGTCGTCATAATCTGAAAGTTAATTAAATGGTCAATTATGTTAAATAACTTCGATCACTCTTTTTTATATACGTCTAAAAGAATATTTGCGTCCAATTTTTCCACTCTTTACTTTTATTTAATTTATATGTCTTTTGGTCATGTGAAAAAAAATCTCCGTCAACACGTTATCCAATGACATTCCATTTATTCCAATGTGGAAGAATCTTTGGTCATTTGCTATTGACTAGAAATTATTTTCCAAGTCAATATTCAATTCTTAACTTGGCCTGGATAAAAATATCTCAATTTGAAATCTGAACTCAAATTCGATTTAAAATATTCGATTTCGATCAAGTATGATTTTAGAAAAATATCCAAATGAGATTTAAGATTAGATATTTCAGATATCGAATAATATCCGATTATTAGTTTTGTCTTGTATTATACAATATAACTTTGCATGTTTAGTCTTATATTTTTAAGTAAGTTTGATTGTAATATTTATTTTTGCATTATACAATATAACTTTAAGATGCATGAATTCAGATATTATATGATGTTTAAGAAGATTTCATTAGCTTTAATTTAGTTTTCTGTTTTTTAGTTAAAATCTGTTTTTTTAGTATTGGTATCCGGAATAATTCGAACCCCATTTGAGTTCAAATATAAAATGAAACTTGTATGGTATTACAAAATAGATCTGAACCTGAAAATTACTAACCATATCCGATCCGATAATTATAAAACTCTAATGGAGCCTAAAAAGTTAAATCCGAAAACCCAAAAATTCGAAAAACCCAATCCGGACCCGAACGGATATCCGAATATCCAAATCTTTCTTAACGATGAACAAAATCTTTGTTTAATTATTTTTGCCTTATAGAGTCGGTCCAAGATAATAGATCTCTCTTCTAAACTTATATACTTTTTTAGACTGTTTTATTGATACCAATATCGAGTCGAACCCTGGTGGTAATTGCAACTCTGGGGAGCTGAAATATCAAAAGTTTATAGATCTGTCAACTAATGTTCTTGTTTATTTGACCTATGTCACTTTAATAGTTGGAAAATTCGGACGTATCATCTGAGACGTAAACAACTCTTAACATTTTGAAGATGAGATATTTGAACTGTCGACATTCTAATTGAAAATAAAAACTAAGAGATACATAAATCATATCAACCAACCTAAAATCTTTATTTACATAAAGCTTACATAAGAATATGTATATGGAAAGATCAATTTTATAAAAGAACATATATAATTTCATGTGAATTCAAACTTTAATAAAATATTTATTCAATCTTGATTTTGTGAAAAAGAAATAGCTTGCAAACATTGTTTTAGCCGACCATTTATGAGATGATTAATTGTTGGTTATGAATAAAGAGTGTAGCAAAAAAAAACAAAACACATGTGTTCAGCTATAAGTAAGCCAAAGAACCCTATTTCGCCATAATCTACCAATTTAGTAACATATCTTTCTCGCTTACGTTAATAGCACCAATCTTTTCAAAAGAATCGAATATTTCTCATTCTTTATTTTCTGTTTTTTCTTGACGGAAAATATAAAACGTATACGAAAATGTAAGGAGGATATTGCTAAGTAGTTCCTACAAGAAATCCATTAATGGTGGTTAAGACTTGAGACTTGACTCTCATAGAAATTTGGGTTTTCATTTCGCGTAAGTTTTTTTTTTAACTTCTTTACGTAATACTTGAAATTTCTCTACGGTTGACGATGAACATCTTTAAGAAGTTACTATTTCCTACTTTACAACAATTCCACGTGATTACTTTGTTTTACTAACGTCAAGAAGAAAATAATAAATCTGAAACTTAAATTTTGAACAGATAAGGTCTATAATGTAGGCTCTAGTAAATATGAATATAGTTTTATGTGGAATAATTTGAAAAAAAACGTTTGTAAAAATGTGTACAACCTTCAACTCGGAGCTGGAAGATTATTACAACATTCAAAGTTTTTTTGCATTTCTTAGTTTATAGATAGTAAACTAAGAAATACTTATATTACAATTTTAAACTATTTTTGTAATGTACGATCGGATGTCCTTGCAAAAAATACTTATTCGAGGTTCTTTTTTATGTAAATTATACCACGATGGTATTAAATACCCACACAGATATTTTTTAAACCGATTAAATTTGATTTAAATCATAAAAATAGTATATATATATATATATATAGGCTTAAACCAAAAACAAGCTACTATAATATAAACCAGCAGGCTTGAACCATATTATCAAGAACAAGCTACTATAATATAAACGTGACATCTTATTGTAACTTTTTGGAAAGCCTTTGGACAGATTCGATTTGATAGCTGGTTCTTGTAAATGTTTCCAACTAAGTTTGCGATCCACTATATGAAATGTAATGACAATTAGAACTCAAATTACGACAGCCGTTATATATAACTAATTTGGGATGAATTCCAATACCACACGATTCAAACACTCAAATGGTAAATTAACTATTCTGGCGAAATAATTAAATATCATTATCAATTCCTTAATCGCTAATCAAAGGATATGTTATATGAACAATATAATTAAGTAGGCATGTCGATATACAACCAATAAGCCGACTTCCCTTGTAAAACGAATGTTAGATACTAAACCTAAACACGGACAATACGCAACTACGCATTATCCTATATTGTAACAAAAATACATATCATATAGTATTACAAAAGATATTATCACGTTGACCGTAACGTCTCAAGAGAACAGGTCAGGTCGCCACGTGTGTCTCCTGAAAAATCTACTGAAACGGTTTCAAACGCTGCTTCTACGAAGTTTCACTGTTTACTTGGATGAAATCGTATTTATTTGATATTTTTTATTTTATTTTCACTTTTCTCTCTTTTCACTTGTATATATTACTTTATTGTTCCAATTTATCTAAATTTAATAATTTATTTATTGAACGAGCTTTTAGGCACTAGATTTGGTGGACGTGACTTTCGTTGTGCATACTACGAAACTTCGTAGATGCTCGCAAAACCGACTCGTGAACTAACTATAAAAGCAATATTGCAGATATCATTGACATCATTACATCAGCTTTTAATTTGCATTTCCTCATAGTTTACGTCAATCGCTTTAACAGAGACTTATTTTTTTATTTCCTTTTGGGTTGAGCAATTCCGGTTTAGCAATACCAGAATCAATGCCAACAAACGTTCCTGATCATGCAGAGAAGAACAATGTTGTAGGCGTCGAGTTTCTTCTGGAACTCCCCAAAACCCTAAGCAAACCAAACAAGAAATGGCAACTAGCATTCATCAAGATCTACTGCTCAAGTACTATCCTCAACTGCGCCACACACGCCATCCGAAAACCGGCTCTGTTTCCTCGTTCCCTTTCCTATACCGCCATTGATCTTGACCATCATCAAGATCATCACGGAGACTTCAAGATCGATCAAGAAACCCTAAACGATCTCGTCAAGAACAAGAACCAAGAGAAACTAGAGTCTCTTGGTGGTCCTAATGGCTTAGTCTCAGCTCTCAAGACGAACACGCGTCTAGGGATCAACGAAGAAGCCGATGAGATTCAACGTAGGCGTTTAACGTTTGGTTCCAACACTTACACGAGACCTCCATCGAAGAGTCTCATCCATTTTGTGATCGAAGCTTTCAAGGACCTCACGATTCTCATCCTTCTCGGCTGCGCAACGCTCTCTCTCGGGTTTGGTATCAAAGAGCACGGATTAAAAGAAGGATGGTACGATGGAGGAAGCATATTCGTAGCTGTTTTCTTGGTGGTAGCTGTCTCTGCGATCAGCAACTTCAGACAAAACAGACAGTTCGACAAACTCTCCAAAGTAAGTAGCAACATCAAGATCGATGTCGTTAGAAACGGACGTCGTCAAGAGATTTCGATCTTTGACATTGTCGTTGGAGATATCGTTTGTTTGAATATCGGAGATCAAGTTCCAGCGGATGGAGTGTTCGTTGAAGGACATTCGTTGCACGTTGACGAATCAAGCATGACCGGAGAAAGCGATCACGTCGAGGTGAATCTAAACGGAAACACATTCTTGTTTTCCGGTACTAAAATCGCTGATGGGTTTGGTAAAATGGCGGTTACTTCCGTTGGGATGAACACAGCTTGGGGACAAATGATGAGTCATATCTCCCGCGACACAAACGAACAAACTCCATTGCAAACTCGCCTCGACAAGCTTACTTCTTCGATAGGTAAAGTCGGTTTACTCGTAGCTTTCTTGGTTCTTCTTGTTCTTTTAATCCGCTTTTTCACGGGAAGCACGAAAGACGACAGCGGGAACCGCGCGTATAACGGAAAGAAGACGAAAAGCGATGAAATCGTGAACGCGGTTGTTGAAATGGTTGCGGCTGCGGTTACAATCATCGTTGTTGCGATACCTGAAGGATTGCCATTAGCTGTGACATTGACATTGGCGTATTCGATGAAGAGAATGATGAAAGATCAAGCTATGGTGAGAAAGCTCTCTGCTTGTGAGACAATGGGCTCTGCTACGGTCATTTGTACCGATAAAACCGGTACTTTGACGCTAAACCAAATGAAGGTAACCGATTTCTGGTTCGGTCTCGAAACAGGGGAATCTTCTTCCTCTGCTTTATCTCAGAGAGTTGTTGAATTGTTTCATCAAGGAGTTGCGATGAACACTACAGGAAGTGTGTTTAAGGCTAATTCAGTATCATCAGAGTATGAGTTTTCCGGTAGTCCGACGGAGAAAGCGATTCTTAGCTGGGCGGTTGAGGAATTGAAGATGGATATGGAGAAAGTGATTGGAGAACATGACGTTGTTCATGTGGAAGCTTTTAACTCAGAGAAGAAGAGAAGTGGTGTCTTGATGAAGAAGAAGGGAGAGATCAGAGATAAGAATGTTGTTCATTGGAAAGGAGCTGCTGAGAATATTCTAGCTATGTGTTCTACATTCTACGATGCTTCTGGAATTGTAAGAGAGATTGAAGAAGACGAGAAGAACCAATTCGAGCAGATTATTCAATCCATGGCAGCTAAATCCCTCCGTTGCATCGCATTCGCGTATTCAGAAGATAACAATGGCGAGATGAAGAAGTTAAAAGAAGAGAAGCTGAGCTTACTTGGAATCGTCGGAATCAAAGATCCTTGTAGGCCAGGAGTGAAGAAAGCCGTCGAGGATTGTCAATTCGCCGGGGTAAACATCAAAATGATCACCGGAGATAACATTTTCACGGCGAGAGCAATCGCTGTAGAGTGTGGTATCTTAACATCTGAAGATGAGATGAACAAAGACGCTGTGTTGGAAGGAGAAGAGTTTCGAAACTACACTCAACAAGAGAGATTAGAGAAAGTCGAGAGAATCAAAGTGATGGCGAGATCCTCGCCGTTCGACAAGCTCCTGATGGTGAAATGCCTCAAAGAGCTAGGTCACGTCGTGGCGGTTACCGGCGACGGAACAAACGACGCACCGGCGTTGAAAGAAGCCGATATCGGACTTTCGATGGGGATCCAAGGCACCGAAGTGGCGAAAGAGAGCTCCGATATCGTGATCCTCGACGACAATTTCGCCTCCGTCGCAACGGTTTTGAAATGGGGGAGATGCGTTTACAACAACATCCAGAAATTCATCCAATTCCAGCTCACCGTCAACGTCGCGGCTCTCGTGATCAATTTCGTGGCTGCTGTTTCCGCCGGAGAAGTGCCGTTGACGGCGGTTCAGTTACTGTGGGTGAATCTGATCATGGACACGCTCGGTGCTTTGGCTTTAGCTACAGAGAAACCAACGAACGATCTGATGAAGAAGAAACCGATCGGTAGAGTCGCTCCGTTGATCACGAACATCATGTGGAGGAACCTATTGGCTCAAGCGTTTTATCAGATCACTGTGCTCTTGGTGCTTCAGTTTCGAGGGAGATCCATTTTCGACGTGACTGAGAAAGTGAAGAACACTTTGATCTTCAATACCTTTGTGCTGTGTCAAGTGTTCAACGAGTTTAACGCGAGAAGTCTAGAGAAGAAGAATGTGTTTAAAGGGATACACAAGAACAGGCTCTTCATTGGGATCATAGTAGTGACTGTGGTTTTGCAAGTTGTGATGGTTGAGTTTCTCAAGAGATTTGCTGATACTGAGAGGCTGAATTGGGGTCAATGGGGAGTCTGCGTGGCGATCGCAGCTGCGTCGTGGCCCATCGGATGGTTAGTGAAGTCTGTTCCGGTGCCGGAGAAGCACTTCTTCAGCTACCTGAAATGGAAGAAGAGATCATGAGAAGCTCTTTATACAAAACAATGGATTTGATTTTACTTCAGTATTGTACATGGGTTTGAAGTATTCATTTGTTCGTTTTTCTTTTCTTCTTATTATTTGATTTGAATTACATTGAAAAGGGTTTTTTTTTACATAGCATAGAGTGAAAATTCAAATTATAAACAATCTTTTTAGAACCGGCCAAGATTGTCTCCGTCAAGGCTGGCCAAAGCGATGACTCTTTCCACTCGGTAGCTATCCCGATGAAACGGACTGCGGAATTGATCTGAATCCGGGACATGTTCTGATTCATGAAGATTGGGTTCTGTCCTGGAGTGTACTCGTAACCGGGCAACTTCAAGTTGGATAGGTTAATAAGGGCCACATCTCAAGAACACACCGGACTTGTGCACCATACCATGAACAATCTCTCCTTTGCAGATCTTGAAGGTGATGCCGCTGAAAACTACCGGGAAGAGACTTCCTCTAGATTTTTGAGGGTCACGAAATAGTCAAGATCTTTGGTTGCTTTCTCGGAAGCAAAGACATCTAGTACAGGCGGATGAGAATAGCTCTTTGGATCATGAGGCCGTTCGGATCCATATCTTCAGCTGGGGTCATGACATTCCATGTGTATTTGACTTCGATAAACATTTTTTACCTTTACTTTTACGAAAGACAAACCAGAAGCTACAGTGGAACAGCGACTTCCGCTTTCGAGTATCGACGAACTGTTGAGAAGAAAAGCATCCCAAATTCTCTCTAGAGATGACACGAGGACCTTTGGTTTCCAAAATAACAGGCCTGTGAAGGCCTGTTAATACAAATGGGTCATACACTAACTCACCTGTTTTTTTTTTTTTGTTGTCAACTAAAATTAACCTGATCTTATGAAATCAAAAATGGAAGATTCATGCATCTATATTCTTCACACACATAAACTTGTGAAAACTTGCATCGAAAATGCAAAACTGCTTTTTGTTTTCATATAAACACAATCGTTTCATATGGTACAAGTTTCATCGGACAGTAGTTGGATCAAATATTACAACTTTCGTAAAGAAAAAACAGTCTTAAATATTTATTTTGAGAAAAAAGTTCCGGCCAGATTTTATATTTAGGCTTCTGCTATACAACAATGACTGTTGCCACAAGGCCAACAACACAAAGCAGGACAGTTTTGAAACGAAGCAGATACAGTTTCTTCGTCTTTGACTTAGGCCGGAACCACTTCCGGTAGTCTACCATTACCTGCCGGAGTCAAGCTGTCATAGTAATCCACCAGAACTTGCCATCCTCCTGGACACATGAATCCTTCCGGAGGGTTTTCCTTGTTCTTGGCCAATGTGCGCATCTGAAAACGAAGGAGAGGTTTATGTTTACAGAAGGACAATGAAGAATTCAACAATGTAGGATTGTTTCTGTGAACTAGTGAATTACCTTAGTGCCTGAGATGAACAAGAAATCTTGAGGCCTCGAGGGATCGAAGAAAGCCATCTTGCCTACTGTCTTGTCATATGCAGCAACCTGCGGTTGATACGAAATTGAACCAAGAAATCAGATTTCAATATTGACCAACACAAAAAGTGTGAATCTTTTTAAATTGGGTGTTCATATACCCTAAAAGGAAGGATATTGAGTCGTTCGAGTCCAGGCGCCATGCTTAGTACTTTCTTTCCATGATCAGCATCGTACAGATCACGTTTCTCTACAGGATGACCCATCCCAGCTGGATCACGACCCACAATGTAGAAGTTAGCACCGGCATTTATTCTAGCCTTTGCGTGCCACTGCACTTCGGTTGGACCAGCGTAATGCATAGGAGATGGGAATATCGAAACTACAGTAGTCTCTGGATCAAGAACACCGTCCTCTAGCACCTGATTAGAATTATAAAAATCATTTAGTATTTCAAAAGAATAACAATCTTGTTGCTCTCACTCAGAGACACAGTCAACAAGTTTTTGTACCTTCTCGTGCTGCTTCATCCTCCAACTTAGAGGAACATCATCAGCCTTTGTGTACCCTCCTAATGGATGAAGCAAAAGGATAGGGTTTTTTGTATCCCATCTCAAGAAGTCTCCTACGAGTATCAGTCATAAGGAGTGCGTGACCATTGTGGACTGGGTTCCTAAGCTGGAAAGCAAAGACAGCATCAGCGCCACGTTTCTCTAGCTCTTTCCGGAGCTCAGCAGGCGAAAGCCTAAAGCGATCAAGCCCATCGTTGTACTTGACTGGCTCTAGAACCTCAAGGTCACCACCGATGAGCCAGTTTCCAGCATTGGTAATGGCTTCTTCTACATAAGGCAAACCTGGAGCGATCGTACCCCAAGTTCTTGCTATCCGTTCTTCCTTGGGATGTTTGTAAATTTCAATGCTGATCAAACAAAAACAAGTTTCAGCGACGAATTATATCTTATAGCCTACTTGAATCATGAATCTACAACATTGACAAAACTCAGTACAAGAAAGTTGGATTTTGAAAAGTCATATTTCCACCAGAGACAGAAAGTTGGATTTGAAAAGTTATGTTTCCACCAGAGACTTGAGATCCAAAAGGACTGTATAACCTAAGTTTGATTCTTCAATCCTATGTAACTTTTAAGCTACAGTGATGCATAAAACAGTATTCAGCTTTTGTGTCTGTGTTTAACGAGTGACAGCGACGAATCAGATTTATAGAGCAATATCATTGACTAATCTCAGGACACAAAATTTGGAATTTTTCACAACTTGCTCATACATAAGTTAAAAAACCAAATTGAAAGCTCTGATTCGACGAATTGAGGAAATATTATGAAACCGATTCAAAAAATTGATGAGTGATGATGAGGCTTACTCGCTGAGGATAGCGACGGGATTGCCGTCGGAATCAACAAGTGCGACGCGTTTAGACTCGCCGATACGGGCCTTTTGCTCGTCGTCTATAGCGAGGACGATAGGCACCGACATGTTGACGACGGATCCGTCGTCAAGACGTAGCGAGTTGAAATGAAGAGTTTGGAGGAACTCGGATTCTCTCATGAAACCTCCGAGTGGACTTGCCCAGCCTTCGCTCAAGACGTGCATCCATTGCAGGTCAATCGCCGTCAGCTCCACACGCGGCAGCTCCGCCGCGTCGTGCTTCTTCTCCCTCCGCCGTGGCTCATCCACCACAAGCTCCACCAGTTTCCCGCCATCAGGCGCGATCAGCCCAGCGCGAATCCCTCCGCGACGGCGCAATTTCGAAGCGAAAGAAACGGAAGCGGTTGCGGCGGCAAAGGGGAAATCGGCGTTTGGAGATTTGGTAATAGGCTGAGAAAGGAAAGGGGTTTTGCTGAGGACGGCAGCCATGGAAGCCATTGAAGATTCTCTCAAGCTATGGCCGCTTCAATGGAGATTCCTTGAGTGACGAGGAAGAAGAGATTGAGAATAAAAAAAAAATGTTTGTTCCCAATTCAATTGGAAATGAAAAATTTCGTTCTCGTGGAGCTTTTATAGACTTAAAAGAGTTAATTAAGGACCGTCTCTGCGAATATTTATGTACGTGGGCACTAATAATTAATTTAAAATTTTTATTAGTGTACGATTTAATATTCGTATTAGTATAAATATAAAATATTAACCAGGTTAACTTATTGGTATGGTGCACATTCATTGTCATTGTTATTCTGTTTTTATTTATGGAAATTAATTTCATTTTTGAGACATTAAATTCTTCGGTATTTTTCTTTTTTTTTTTCTATTGGATAGAGTCTTTACATGTATAATAATTGCGTTATTCCTTCTGAAAATAAAGTATGGTTACATTTCGTTATCACTGATTAAATATTTACCGGTATGGCTCATAAATTGATTGTCATTATCCATTATGAATATAAACCAAACAAAACATGAAAAAATAAAAACGAATTGTTACTTAATTTCCAATTGTGTTCATATGCTAGAGAAATGCGAATCTTTTATATTCCCATTCCAAGGGAAAATCCAAAAAAAATTAGAGTATAATTATGTTTTCGGACATATTAGATAAGGAATCCACAGATTATAAACAGTAATGGTATGTTTTTTTATTATGAGGAAACACTAAATATTAGTAATGTTTTGTTGTTTAATAGAAATTTAAAGTTAGGAAAGTGATGTCAGTGTGTGGACCGATGCTACAGTTGAATATATCCAAGAATACGGTCAGGTTCGACCATCTATATGCTAATGACAACAACCACTTGCTAATTGAATATTTACACCACCCGAACTGCCACGTCACATCACGAATATTTATTTTCCTCTATATTTTTTCATTTTTAGAATAATAATATTGTGAGTGATCGTATAAAAACAAATTAATATAAAGATCCGTAGAAAATAATTTTTTTAAGAATATTAATTGACGATTTTAAACTTTATATATTTTCAATTATCTAGTCATTTAAAAAGTTTTTTTTTAAATTATAGTTTACATCTGATTTTTTCGTTTTATCAAATATTTAAACAAACTTGTTTGCTAAAAGTACATAAATACAATATTTAATTTCTTTTATTGTATGTTACATTAGACCAAAAATTATTTATTTAAATCATTATTTTTCTAATCAAATTTTATTTAATATATAAAATTAATTAATAAAATAAAAAATAGTAT
This sequence comes from Schrenkiella parvula, assembly GCA_000218505.1. Lineage (NCBI taxonomy): Eukaryota > Viridiplantae > Streptophyta > Magnoliopsida > Brassicales > Brassicaceae > Schrenkiella > Schrenkiella parvula. The sequence continues at coordinate 2,608 of AFAN01000491.1, read as the reverse complement.
CGATTTCAGAATTGTATATATTCATAACCACAAATATGTATAACAAGAAAGTAGAATGAATGAGAAAATCATTACATTAACTTTTTCAAAAAACCTTTGTGTCTCTCGACCTCGTCATCCTTTGTCGCCATGTATTTTGTTTTGCACATTCGCAACTGAATAAAAAGTGTTACACCAATTGATTTACATAGTACTTTGTAGATCTAGAATTATTGTTGTAGCTTTGTTTTAAGCAAAATATTATATTGCATTATATCAGTTATATATAAACCCTTTAGCTTTTATAACTTGCAAAAACTTTCCACATATTTAGCATGTAATCTTTTGTATCAATAGCATGAACAATGTGGATTTGAAGAATCTGGATGATAATACAAAATTATAACAGTAACGCAAAACACTAAGTTAATATGTTTTAGTTGCTTATCACATCATAACTTATATGAAAGTTAAAAATGAATGATATAATTTAACCGAAACCGATAACAAAAATATAGCAAAGTCAAAGTTAATTTCAAAAAATATATGTAATAGTTTTATTGGTATAAAGAATATATAGTTTTCTTTTGTTACTAAATATAAAAATCAATAAAAATAATTATGGGATCAGAAACGATATCAACGTTTGTCGTATTGTTTCGTGTGATGAACGATACGAAAAGTCAAGTAAAAAGTTTTTATAATTAGAGGAGCAAAATCAATATTCTATAGTTGGATCATAGGAAATAAAATGAATATAACACATTTTCATTGCGTTTTTTATAACAAAAAATTACATATCGCCGACTAATTGATTACTATAATTATAATTTATAAAGTTCCTCAGTTTTGACCTGATCAGACCAATCTTGATTGATTCTTGACCCGAAGCTGCCACGAAATTATATATTTTTCTTTTAATTTACCACGTTACCTATAAGTAATAATACGCACGTGGTAAATATTGTCGAAATTAGAAAGCTGGTAGACGAAACTGGTGGCTGAATAAACCGTGATTATCCTTTTCACCAATTTTTTTTTTTTCAATTTATCAAATTTATTTTCAAGTCCTGCGTTACTTGGTACCTACTCTTATAATTTGAAATTATTTATTTGAACTATAGCATTTGAGTAATTCGATTTTAATCTTTGTAAAACTAAGGTAGTTAAAAGAATTGAATAACGTAGCGCTCGATCAGTTTCTTGGTGGCTGGGACCTCCACATTCAACATGTGTCAAAATAAAAACCATGCATGATCGACCTACCTGCTTTTCTCTCATTATAACATTAAAAAAGAAAAACAAATAGTAAGCAAGAGATAAGTGAAGGAAGACATTCATGATCGACACCTACCTGCTTTTCTCTCATCATAATAACATAATAAAAAAACAAATAGTAAGCAAGAGTTAAGTTGTGTAATTCAATGCATTTATATAATATATATGTATATATATACCCAGGCCCGGGCCTTAGCCAATTACCATTAAACATTTTAATGTAGTTTCATCTTATACAAACATTTCTTTTTATTATTTTCATATATTAATTTATAAAAAAATATGTTTAATATGTTTAATATGACAAAACATAACAAAATTTGAAAAAATATATATGGTAACTAAAATATTAAATGAATTATAAGTGAATAAAATGTAATATTTTATAAAATTATACCAAAAAAAACCTGTTTTTAAAAGTTTATAAAATTATACAAAAAAAATATGTTTTTAATAGTAACTAATTATTAGCGTGCGTCCTTTTTGAGGTGTACGTTGTTAGCGTGCGTCCCACACGTTCATACGGTTAGGGTTTTATAACCCACAAAAATATGTCAACGTTTTTATTACCCAACAGTCCCGATGACATGACGTAATTAGGCCCAAGTATTAATGAGAAAAGTTGAGGCCCAAATGTGGTGGGCCGAACTCAAAACTCCCTATAATTGTCAAGGAGATGATCGGGTTGTTTTTTATGCTTTACCACCAAAACCGATATTGCTTCCTCCTTCCAAAGTCAAATTTTTATTAATATTAAATACACGATACGTAATTTTTTTTTTTTTTGGTTAAAATGTTAAATTTTATACGGATTTTTAATTTGTGACAGAAAACAAAGATACAACAAAGAAATAAAAAAACCGAAAACTACAAACCAAGGAGAGGTTAAGACAAAATCAAAAACAGATTAAAAACAACTACAAGTTAAGCTACACCACAACAGGCCGATCTGACGAAGAAACACCAATTCCAAACAGAAGCTTGGAAATCTGCATTTTTGCCACAATTCAAAGAATTCGAGTCTTCATCTTTGTTGCCGTGAGCAATCCACTAGAAGCCAGCCCTCAAACTTCAAATGCAGAAACACTTACAGCTTCTCCGAAGACGAACACAAAAACGGAACATTTTCAACGGACTACACCATAACCAGCGGCACGGGAGCTTCTTCGGGCAGCCAGAGAGCCGCCTCCGACCACCATTCTCGAGCTCGGAAGCTAAAGAACCGTCTCCCACAGAAATAACGTAGACGCCAAAGCAGAACCCCCGCCTCTATTCAATACCGAATCACACCTGGGGCGCTAGGCAGAGCTATCCCCCACCGCAGATTTGCACTACTTGATCCGCCGAACCC
>AFAN01000490.1:0-13764 GCA_000218505.1 Schrenkiella parvula | reverse complement strand
GTGTTAGTTAACTAATTTTGTTTTGGCACATGTTACCCACCTAATTAGTGTATCTAAACCTATTATTCAACTAATTTACCCTAAAAATATTTTAAAATTTAAAATTACTCTATTCTAGAACACCAATATTCAAAAAAAGTATTGCGAGTGATTTTGTATTTTTTTTGATGGAGTATATCACTTATTCAAGTTATGTCTTTGCTAAAAGTTAGTTGAAATTACTCTTTTCTAGAACACCAAAATTCAAAAAAAAACATATGGAGAAATTTCCATATTTTTGGTGGTCAAGGTTTCTAGATGACACAAGTTTCAAAAGACTTTTTTTGTGGAGTAGTACATTCTGAGTGAAAGTAACAAATCAATAAATTAGATGCATTTAAGAGAAAGGCACCTAAAAATATTAAAAATATACTCCATGTTTAAACATTCAATGGTGCGATTCATTGAACAGACAACAACATTTGTAGGATTCAAATACAATCAATACAATTTACATGATTAAGTGTTCTCTATATCTTTGTCTTTACAGGTAAAGCGGCAACCATGTCTCCGGGGCTTCGAGGGATTCTCCGGCTCCGACTCGCTCGTCTCTGCAAGTAACCCTCTCAAGCATCTCCTCCTCACCCTCGGCTCATTCCTCAACTTCTCCGTCACCGTCACCGTCTCCCGTTTTTTCTCCGCCACATTCTCCGGCGGACTAATAGTTTCATCCTTCCTCCTTGATTCTTCAAACTTCAAACTCAAATGAATTCCTGGATCATTCTCTTGCACTGAACTATCGCAAACAATCGAATTGTTGACCCCCTGACTGTTTCCATTTACGTATGCCCTAACCCTCGCTTCTTCTTCGTCTTTAGGGTTCTTGCCTTTGAAGGGTCTTCGTCCTCCTTCAGTTTCCGTGGCTGTTGTATCAGGGCTCTTTTCTGGGTTACTTTTGTATCCACGGTGAATATGAACCTCACCGTCTCTCTTGTCTTTTTCAGAACCTATTGCCATTGTGGCTCCTCTGTTTTCGCCAGTTAGAGTAAAGACACTCACAGATTTCTCGTCACCATTGCTTTTTCCCCAAGTAAGCTTACTCATTCCATCTCTGATATCTTCTTTGATCCTTCTGCTCATTGAAGATGATCCTTCTCTGTTCATAACTCTCGGATTTCCATGATTATTCGTCGATTCGCCTTGGGCTTTCTGATGATTGTCATTGGTGTGAATCTCTGTTCTGTTTTGCGTTTTTCTATCCAATAGATCACTCGGCTCTCTCGTGGATTCTGATGCTGCGGCAATATGTCGTGTGTTTTTGCTTTGCATCGCAGCTTCTCTATCCACCGTCTTAAGAGCTCTGTTTTTTTCTTCCGCCACAAGTTTCGCGGTTTCCTTTCTCTTCTCTTGTTCCTGAGCTGTTTTTGAATTCTCCTCCAGGTCCTTTCTAAGAGCTCTGTTTCTTTCTTCCACCGCAAGTTTCTCGGTTTCTTTTCTCTTATGCTGTTCTTGAGCTGTTTTTGAAATCTCTTCCATGTCTTTCTGAAGAACTTTTTTCTTTTCTTCGACCGCAATTTTCTCGATTTCTTTTGTCTTCTGTTGTTCCTGAGCTGTTTTTGAATTCTCTTCCATGTCCTTTCGAAGTATTTTATTCGTTTCTTCCACCACAAGTTTTTCGGTTTCTTTCCTCTTATGTTGTTCCTGAGCTGTTTTTGAATTATCTTCCATGTCTTCGAGAAGAAATTTCTTCTTTTCTTCCTCCGCGAGTTTCTCGGTTTCTTTTCTCTTCTGTTGTTCATGAGCTGTTTTTGAATTCTCTTCCATGTCCTTTCGAAGAACTTTCTTCTTTTCTTCGGCCGCAAGTTTTGCAGTTCTCTTCTGTTGTTCCTGAGCTGTTTTTGAATTCTCTTCCATGTCCTTGCGAAGAATTTTCTTCTTTTCTTCTACCGGAAGATTATCAGTTTCGTTTCTCTTCTGTTGTTCCTGAGCTGTTTTTGAAGAAGGCAGCTGAGACGTAGACGAAGAAGATGCAATGGCCGCAACACTGCTTTTAACCCTAGAAAGTAACGGAGACACCTTGGGCTTTTTTTCTAGCGGCGTGGCAGGCTTTGACGGCGGAGCGATGCCTCCAGGACGAAAAGGAGGGCGGGATGGAGTCGGTGGTGGTGATGGCGAAGAAGTCCCTGAAGTGATTCGAGAAGGAGAGCCATAGGAGAAGAAAGGAATGTTAAAACGGAAAGGAGGCATGGTAATATGTCAAAATGGGTAAAAATGGTAAAAGAGTAAAGATAATATTTGGTTCATCTTAATTTGTGTGTGTTCGTATGTATATGTGTAGAAAGATAACTTTTCAGGCAGGGAAAGAAAAGTGATCATTTTATCCAACGAAGTTATCTTTGGAATCTCTGTTCAATTGATGTTTTTGTTCCTTAGGTTAATAGAGAGCTTTATCAAGAAGCAAAGAACAAAGGGAAAACGTGAAAAGGGAAGAAGACAAATTTGATAAAAACAGAGTCTTCTTGAAACAGTTGTTTAAGAAACTGAACATACTATTGCAAAACAAAAACCACAAGTTTAATGGAGAAAAAAAATATCAACATAGTGAGATTGTACATAACTATAACTGATTCTGTATTTTCTTTTCCTTTTGTTTTTGTTAAAGGGTTCGATTCTGTGACTGCAAAGTAGATTTGCGAATCTATCAGGTTTCTCAAGATTTATAAGCTTTAATAGAGACGACAGGTCAAAAGATAAACGCCATCAACACCAAAGCTTGAGACTTATTTCTCTGTATTTGCAGCTATGAGCCCTGACCTTTATCAAAGTTCTCAGATACGCCTAAATGTTTCAACTATCCTAGATTTTGAAACGTCTGTAAAGCAACAAAGTACGTGAAGCTTTCTCAAATCTTGAACGGCTTACGTAGTCATAAAACAATTGAATAGATTATAACTTTATAACTGCATTACTACAAGATGGGGCAACTATATATTTACTACGTCTCCAGTGAAATATTTATGAGATTTCGATGTTCTGTCTTGAACCTTTTTTATGAAATGTATTATCTCAAATACAAAGCGTTATTCTGTTTTGTACATCATAACAAATTTTATTCCTATTTAGACATGAATTATTTTTTGGTCGACATTAGACATGAAGTATTTAAAACAGAAAATAGATTAGATTTGGATATAAGAATTTTATGACAAAAGGAAACGATAATATCCTTATCTCCTTATTCTTTTTAATTATTTTCCTCGGTTATGTCCTTATTCTTTTGCATCAAATTTTTGGTGGTTCTTGTAAAAATGCTTGTCATCCAAATGGGTCTCTTCCATTACATCAAACATAAAGTCATTAGATTCAAGGTCCCGGAGAATATATGTATCTATCATTTTGAATTGGTGAAAATTGTGAATGAATATGGTTTTTAGAAAAATAAATATCCACCAACTTTGGTTAGTGAGATGATGATGATGATAACATATCGAATCCTTTCTTTTTAAGCATTTTTGGATTTATTTCATTATAAGTTGATGCTGAGAATAGAACTTTAAACTATCATATCAAACATCTTGATATCTTGTAATATGCTTAGGATAACTATAATGGTAAATATTACGCAATTTATGTCACGTTAGTTCACTTTTCTCCCACAATATTAGCCAGAAACGATGCTCAAATAATGGCTTATCATTATTTACTTATAAGCATTTGTGGACAAACGATTAAAAACTTTGCAGAATATAAATATTGGCATATCTTACCATTTTCTTATGATGAGCCAGTCGTCTTCATACCAAAACCTTTTCATTTCAATAATGCCATGGATATATATTATACATCCACTATGACTGTCTACTAATTTTTCTTATATCTATTAATCACCACAAAGTATATAAGTGGCTTACATTATGACATCAACAGTAAAATAATATATATATACGAAAATAAGTATTATATTAATATGTATAGAGCATTGTGATCTATAATCTTCTGTCTATAAGCACATTAGGCCAAGTTGTTCAACTTACCAACTTCAACCCTACGTTTTAAACTCGTTGTCGAGATGATCGCTCGGTTCAATAATTTTGCTTAAACGTGCAAGCTTATAACATCATTATATTTTTAATTGTTTAGATTTTCTTTTAATTTTTTTTATCACTTATCAGTTAAATGCATGCTTAGACGACGCGAACATACGACTGTATAGGGCTATAACTAAATATTACATAGATCCTAATACTAATGTCTCAGTTTTGGTTTAGTTTTTACAGAATCATTCTTTCGCATTAAAAAGCATAAAATTTAAATTTTCCATCAAAAAGTTGAAATATCGTCGATACATTGCTTAGTTCCCAAAAAGATAGTATATCAGAAAATATTACAACAGTGTTAAGATTGACTTTTTGTGGACCATATATATGGACGTTATTGTGTATCAAAATGTCTTTTATATAAATTTGGTTAGTTTAACATGAAAAAGAATAATTAGAATTTGAAACACTCTCCAACTTGCAGAATCTAAGAACTCTCTTTATCTCCTCCTTATAAGGAACCCTCCTCTTGCTATTAATTTTATAGCAACTTTCACTCTCTTTTCTAACACTATCCCCAAATAACATTAATGGCGTCAAACTCTAGAAGCTCGTCATGGACATTCAAACAGAACAAGATGTTCGAGAGAGCCTTGGCAGTTTACGACAAGGACACACCGGACCGATGGCATAATGTGGCAAACGCTGTCGGAGGGAAATCTGCAGAGGAAGTGAAGCGTCACTATGACATCCTCGTCGAAGATCTCATTAACATCGAAACTGGTCGTGTCCCTTTGCCCAATTACAAGACCTTTGAATCTAACTCAAGAGGCATCAATGACTTCGACACGAGGTATATAACTAGCTAAACCTATAATATATACTCATATTTATTTCACTTTAACATGTCTATCTAGGTCTCGTTTGTCCAGATAAATTATTTATCTAACGTTGGAATACGCATTTTAATGTTTAGTTTGGATTGCGTTTACATGTTCGTGTTTAGATCTTCTTAAAACACAACACTTTAATTTCTCATCAAACATTTTTTTTCCAATCTATAGATTTAAACGAAAATAAAGAATATTAGTTGTGGTTATAATTAGAAAAACTCTTATTATAAGCAAAATTAAATAATATATTTTTTAAAAATGTAAATGCATAAAAAAATAATCTAAAACAATCAAGTTCTATATATATAATATAGTATTAATATGGAACACACCAATCAACACACAAAAGGGAAATGTTCACATGAAATTTAATCCCTTCTTGTACTTGATCACATGCAAATTGTCTTTAATATTTTTGAAGCTCATAACATTATATCATATCATGATAAGATGTACATAAATAGATATATTGGTTATTCCTACTTCTGTCCATGGTCGGTGGTTAACATAGTGTTTATTTATATTTCAAAGCTGTTAATTAAGCAAACCTCTGAGTTAGGGAAACCTTTAATTGACGATATCGCGCGTCAAGTTGCTAATTAAATATGTGATTGGAATCTAATCAACATGATTGGTTCGATAATTTAATTGCATACGCTCTTAATTATAATGTATTGATTTTTGACAGGCTAATGAAGAATTTGAAGATATAATGAAGTTTATTACTATGTTCAATTGTAAAGATTCAGAAGAATATGTGACTCTTCTGTCTACTGATCAGTATGTTTGTATTGACCGTTCGCTTTCATATTTGTCTTTCTATGATCTACTCTATAATTGAACATTTGAAAAAAGTAAAACTTGTTTAAATAATCTAATTAATTGATAAATCAATTGGAGAATATAATAAACCTTTTAAAGCCGACAAGAATATTGTGTTTTCCTATTTTAGCAAATGGGGAAGAGTGATATATACAAAAAGCGTGCCGAAAGAAGAATACAACAACAAGCTGGGAATTGGCTTAATTAAGCAATATTTATCTTCATAATCAATACTACTTTTCAGTTTTCATTTTCAGAATTAGTCTATTAATTTAAATTAAAATGTATTTCCAAATAATATAATAATAGACTGATGTTTATCCTGTTTACGAATCGATCATTGATCAAACGAGTTCTTTTAAAGATGTTTATTCTATGACCAATGTATATATATTAATGTTTTTATTAGATCTACCATGTATTGTGTTTTGAAAATCAATGAAAAAAACGTCTAAAGGAGTTGACAAACATAAGAAAACACATGAGCTTGTATAACCCCAACATAGTTTTGTCGGTAACATCCATAGTACACAGTACATTGTTATTTTCTTTTCACTAATACATTTATATTTCATAATAATAGATTGCGTGATTAGTGATTATAATGGGCTGTTATGGGCTTTCCCGGGCTAATTGGTATAAACAAGTGAGGCCTCTAATTCGTCGAACCGACCCATTTCTAAACTAGTGAACAAGGTAGCCGACTAAACCATGAAACGACGTCGTGACTTGCACATACGGAAGAAGAAGGATCTTATATACTTTTGTGTATTGTACAGAACTTGGACTTTGATATGGGAAAGCTTTTTAAGTATAATTCTTTTGGCCCACTTTCTTTTTCTCAGAGGAAGAAACATAAATTCGATGAGAATAATATTTTTAATAATTATCAACAGTTTCCCACACAAAATGGTCACAAAAGAAAATAGAAACTCGAAAGTATTATTTATAACCAATTATTACATATGGTAGCTTAGATACATAGGTCGTGACGACACAGAAAAGAAAAGAAAAAAAAGATACATAGGTCGTGAGTTATATAATTTTGGCCTCATCTGCGAAATATATAACAGTGAGAATCTTCTCTTTTTGTTTGTTTAATTTTTTTTTCATGTTTTTTTTTGTTTTGGTACAAAACTGGAAGGTGACAGATCTACAGTAGACTCAAATCATATGGTTACAATTTTGGACATATTTCACATCAAACATATAAAAAAGCTCAACTTTGATCATAACGCTTGCGTATGCATATATTTATCATATATATCAATAAAATAAATATTTAAAAATTATGGTTGTTAACCATAATAACATAAACAATTTTGTGGGGGTCAAATCATAACAAAAATTAAAACCTTCGAATATATAACTTAGCCTGCTAAAAAATGTTGTTTTACATTATATATCTGTTTTTTGGCTGGTTGGCACCAATTAATGCTTATCTACAAGATTTTTTTTATTAGAATTAAGAAACACACAAATTTAGAATGTTTGCATTTGACGTTTAGGTAGTGCAATTTTGTTTCTATTGTAAGATTGGTATCAAACTATTAATAGTAATGTCGATCGTATTTGGCTATCTAATTTTGTACTTTGTACAACAAAACGAATGGTTTGTGACTTTGTGTTAAGCTTAAACGTAAAATAAAGACAAAAGCGTACACTAATAAGTAAAAGAAGCTGATTACAAGTAGGATCTGGGTAAAAGACAAAACACAAACAAAAAAAGAAAAAGCAAACCAATTAAAAACATTAACTACGCAAACAAAACATCCATTGATTGATCCAAAGATCGTACAAGCTACAAAAACCTAGATAACATTTAAATTAAAAAAACAACAACAATAGATTAAAAGAAAATCTCTTACATAATCTCTCAATTAAGTAGAGAGTGTGGTTGATCATTTCACCATTAGAGAGTTGCTGTCGTTGGTGGTGGTTTCTTGGCATTGTTCTTGTTGTTATGCATCCAGACTTTGAAGACTTGTCTCTTAACTCCGATCTCACCACAGAATCTCTTGAGCTCTTCTTCGTCTTGCTTGTTCATCCTCCATCCTAGCTTCTCCGCAAACTCCATCATCCTCTCCTTCTGCTCTGTCGTGAACTTTGTCCTGAATCGTTTCTTTGACGACATCGAAAACGCCATTTGCCCCGCCGTACCACCTCCTCCGTGCTCTCCGCTCGATTGCCCGTACAGATTCAGATCTTCACTAGATGACTCAGCTCCTCCTACTCCGCCGCCGTAAGCGACGCTCATCGGCGTCACCATCCCTCCTCCACCAGGAGGACTCATTCCATACTTGTGGTGGTGCATCGGCGCGTAATTCGGCGGCGGAGGAAGCATGAGTGGGTTAAGCATCATGTTCGTCGGCGGCGGTCTTCTCCCTCCTCCGCCGTACTGGTGATGGTGGTGGTGACGGTGGTGATGAGCGATTACATCTGAGCTTCCAACACCATCTATTTCTTTCCGGTGGAAATTACGGTGGCAGTCGCAAGCAGCGCATCTGAGAGCTTCTAATGTTCCTTCTTCGCCACTCGGCATAAACTCTCCGCATCCATCGTGTACGCTTCCGCCGACGTTCGCCGCGTGGTTCTTCAGACACTCTCGGTACCGTACGTTGGTTTTAGCGGCGGCGGCGGAGATGGAAAAAGACGACGGAGACTTGGATTGGTGGTGATCTAGGGTTTGAGAGTTGCAAGAGACACGACTGTTGTTGTTGTTATTACCGTTGCAATTGTCTTCATTAGTAATGCTGTTGATGTTACCAGCACCATTGTTGCCATTGTCATCTCTTCTTCTCTCTATCATTTCATGGCTTCTCATATCCATTTTTTTCTTCTTCTTCTTGGAGTTCAATTAAAATTAAAACCCTGAATGATCTAATTTCCAATTAAGGAGATGGACTGAAAAAAAAAAGTTAAAACTTTTGGATTTTCCTGGTGATATTAGATAAGCTTATACACTGAAGTTTGTTTAATTTTATGCCTGAAAAAGAACATATTAATGAGATTACTAATAAGGAAAGAAAGAAAATTAAAGACAGAGAGATTCAGAGACTTACAGATAAGAGCAAGTACACGAGGAAGAACCCAGTTTTTGCAGGAGGAACCGAAGAGGACCTTAAACTCATTAAAAGCTCAAAGCTTTTTTCTTGTGAAGGGTTTTAATGGAGAGAGAGAGAGAGGAACTTTTGGGATTAATACTGTAAAAGGAGTTTTTAGGGTTAATTGGTTTTTAAGACTAGTGAAAGAAAGAAGAAACCATGTTTGATGTCTCAGTGCTCCCAACAAGCCAACCTTTGAGATCCGATTATGAGAGACAGTTTGGTTGCTTGTGGTGAGGCCATGAGAAAGAGATAAGAGACGATCCGCTTTGTTTGTGAGAGATAAGACTAATATCATACCCTACTTTATATTATACTATTATGTTCATCATACTTATTAAGGTACTTATCATTTAAGCATTTCCTTTTAGATGTGCTTTTATAATCTTAATGCAAAATTTTAAGGTAATCTTGAACTTTTATATATTACATTACTAAAAAATATATCAGACGACATTTTTTTATATATAAAACACAACTAATAAATGAGAGTAATCAATGAGATTAGTTCAATTATTTCATGAAAATGTTCAGATCTGTGATTTATCCAAAATCTATTCAAAAATTAGTATTATATGTGTGAAAATAAAATCATAAATATTACATGAGGTTTTCCTATAATTTTGGTAGTTTATGATAGGATGTCATTTAGGATTTATTCATATAAGAAAAGTATTTTGTTACTGACCCTTTATCAAATTTAAAAGAAAAAGGAAAAGATACAATAAAAAATTGAAATGGGGAAAAATACTAAGTTTATTTTGGGTATTTGCATAATTGATTATATATTTATGTTTTAAAATTTAATTCCGCGAACCAAATTTTTTTTTAGACCATTAGGTTAATAAATCAATCCAATTCAACAGAAAATTAAATAATAAATATTTTTTATTATATATAATATAAATATATAATTTTTGATATTTTTAAATCATGATAATAAAAAATAATTGAACACTAAAATTTAAATTAAATCATAAAAATATTATGAAAATATATAAAATGAAATAAACTAATAATAACACATCACATAAAGTATTTATCCATCTATTTTGATATTTAAAATAGTCATATTTTCATCAAATTTCAAACAAAATTGAAGAACATATTTTCTTTGATATATTCTCTACAATTGATAAAAAAAATCAAAAAAAATAAATTGTATTTTAAAGAATGATGTGTTCAACTAATATTTCATGATTACAAGTTAATGCGAATTTTGCAGAAGTTTTCTAAATTTTACCAAATTTACAATTAAATGGTTTTAGCATTGACTTCATATCACATATACCATCAACTGGATTGCTGAGTTTACTAATCTGATCGCAAATCCAAATCAGGTCTGATAAAATTGTTATATACATTAAACTTTAACATTGTTTTAGAAAATAATTGAAATTTTGAAAATTTGTAAAACATAAATTTTCTATTTTCTAATAAATCTAATTTTGCATGAGTTGAAAGCATGTCATAACATTTCTAAAATTTTCTCTATATTTTTTATCCTAAGATTTTTAAAAGTTTTTATTTATTTTATTTGAATTGATTTTTCTCAAATTTTTATGCTAATTTATATTTATTTAAAATATTGTAACTATTAATATTGGGGAATACTTTTTGCCATTAGTTAGAACATTTTTAGTTAAATGTTAAATAATGATTTTCATATACAAACATTTAAAATTTGTAAATTCTTGCGATTTTAACCTAAATATCTAGGATATATGAAATATGCATATTCGTTACACCAATTGTTTTTCTTTCTTCGTATGAAACTGATTGTTCTATCAATTAATTCTAAACAAATCATGATTCAATAGTAACTTGAAGCACAAAGTTCATAGTATTTGTCACTCGCATGAAACAGATGCAATTATTGACATTCTGTCGCAATTTTTTACGAGCTCGTTTTTTTACCGTGTACAGTAAGTAAGCCATTACTGCATTGGTATATTAAAGTTGTAAAATACAACTGAAACTGAGAGAAAATACAAAATTTAAATTAGTTCTATTCAATTTTCTTTTTTTTGTAAAATGCAATTCAGTCTGAAACGGGCTTACTGTTGCATGTATCTTCGAACAGCTAACTCCCTTTAAATAATCATATAGTCAACTGATAAAATTAATTAAATAAACATTAACATCTTATTATCATTATCAGTTCAAAACATTGTTATTTGTGCCAATGGATCATGTACAAGTACATTGGTAATCGGATGATCTTATTACGTAATCTTTGTTTTTTTTTCCGGTATATCATTTATCGTCTTTTTCTTTCTCTGTATATTATTTTATTTTGATATTGTTACAAATTTTGAAGTTTACCTATAAACTCTCAATCTATTTGATGTTGTGCATTAAAATGCTGTCTTTTTGTGTGCATTATGTGCGTCAAGTAGCTGTGTCATTAGTAGACAGTTAACTACTCTAAACGCTCTTAATTAATATATCTGAGAACTTTTATGCAGTCGGTGCATAAGTCTGTTTTTTCTTTTCTGTTCGGTGCTAAGTCTAATTGATTATTATACATACTTGGGTCTTGATTGTTTTATACTCGAACTTGAACATGTGTGTTTCTTTTTATATAATTTTAGCAATAAAAAATGTTTCATATTTTTCAAATGTAAACATAATTATTTACGAATAAGCTTGTTTAAAAAAGTTGAAAGTGTAAAACGTTGTGAATTTATATGAAAATTTGAAATATAAAAACATTACATGTAACAGCAAACGTAAATAACTAATCAAAACATAAATTACATGAAGTCGATATTTTTTTCATTCTGACTTTGTATATAAAGCTAACTCATTCAAATAACATTGTTGATCAGTATAAACTCCTAAAGAGACCAGTAAAATTTAGTGAACTTATTTTTTTCCCTTTTTATTATTTGCTGAAGTGGGTAATTAAATCTTTTACCTTCGTAGATTTTTCTTTAAATTTTTTATTTTTTGCTAAAACGGGTAATTAAATATTTTGCCTTCGTAGATTTTTTAAATTTGATGGTCTCAAAACTAAAATAATTAATTACCATATATAAATAATTAATTTGGGAATGTACCAAAAGAAAAGAAGAGAGTTTGTAAATTAAAAAAAAAAGAAGAAATTTCATTAGGCTTTATAGTGTGTGGGTTGCAGAGAAGAGCAGTGCAGAGAACAACCGACAAGGTCAAGTTGGAAGCCCAGCCACATGCCCTGCCACATTATGGGCCCCGTCCTCTCTCTCTCTCTCTCCTTCATTATTATTACTCTCTCTCTCTCTTTTGATTTTTTTGTTTTCTCCCTTAAACCCTAATTTGTCCAAACACCATTTACCCTTTACTCATCTCTTTTCTTCTTTCCTCTTTGACTCTTACCTTTTTTATTTTATGTTTTCTTTTTAGTATCTATCATTCAGAAAAAAAAAATTAAAAAATTCAAACATACACTTCAATTACTTAATACAATACATGAGAGATCATACAAAGTCTTTCTTCTACCTATTTTATATGATATCCCTTTTTTCCTTTCACTAAAATTATTTTATATAAAATATTAAAAGATACAAATCTAGATAATCTAAAAATAAAACCGCAAATTTTACGAAGATATCGCTGATGTAATCTTATTTTTTGGAGTCAAAATCCTACGAAAGAAAAACATTTAGAACTGAAATTACAAAGCCCAAATCCAAAAACAAATATACAAACCTACGATTAAAATCAATTTAGATGCAAGAAACTAAAAATGGAGCATTGACTCATACTAAAACCGCAAGTTTTGCCCACTTCTAGAAAAATCTTTGACATAAGCATCAAGATTTGTTAAAGCTATCATACAAATTAAGGGTTCTATAATTCTGTAACCTTTTTTCTACTTTTCCTTTTTTACATACAAATAAAATTACAAGATTTTCTGGCATAAAAGAAATTTTAAGTTCTATAGTTCATTTTCTTAACTTTGTTCCAGTTGGCTACGTAATATATTGTACTTTCAGTTTCAGAATATGTAAAATACAAGCATATCAGATCGTAAATACAATAATCCATGCGTGTGTGAATAAATGTTATAAAAAAAGGTTGCAAAAATATGTAGAAATTGTGGTAACAATGAGTAATTGATATGATAAAAACATAAAAGTAATCGTCATATATAGCTTCTGCAGAATTTTTCATGCACAGCCTGTCACACGATAATTACTTCTCTACCATAACATGTTTTGTCCCCTTTAGCATTATGACCTCATTCTCTTTCTAACCATTTTATTTTGACTTTAATTTAAAAATATGAATCGAACTATAAATCCCAAACAAATGTTATGCACTACTACTCATTTTTTGATGGTTTAACCCAAAAAAAACCAAAAAATGCAAGTAAAACAATTATTGTTTCCTGTTTTTTACCAATATTCTTAAAAAGTAGGTTTGTGAATCAAATTCTCAAGAAATTCACTCACATAATTTACCAACTTAATTATCTTGGAAACATCGATCATACGTTCTCTGAGGAGTCCAAACAAAAATTTGAAGATATATATCTGATACGATTTAGATCTTCATGTCCCAAACTTACGTCGCATCAAAATTTAACACTACACTTAGATTTACGCATTGGGATTGAAACAGTGTACTGCTAACCTACAAAAAAACATCAAAGTCAAATACAAGTATCATGCTTAATAAGATTATCAAGCTTATCATCAGATCCCATTATTATTTATTTATTTAGAATATACTTATAATGGTTTATCTTCTTTTGAAGATATGAAATGTCTATATTCACACAGAGAATCAAACCAAAAAAGCAGTTTGAAAGTAGTAACAACTGTAGAACCCAAACAATGTGTCTGAATCTCTCGACTCTCTCTGCCACCCTCCACGCTTCCCCGCAAGCAACCCTTTTTCCTTTTTTCCTCTTCTTTTTTTTTTTGCTTTTAATTTTCTTCGTAT
>AFAN01000489.1:0-13783 GCA_000218505.1 Schrenkiella parvula | reverse complement strand
AAAATTATTTTTCAAATAACATAATAGATATTAACAAGTGATCAAAATAGTTTTATTATGAATCCATTTTTTGGCAAAATAATTTGAAAACAAAATAATGTAACCAAATTATTTGATATTATGTTTTTTTCTTTAAAAAAATTGTTTATTTTTATGTTACGACTAACTTAATGTCAAATAAATAATTTAAAGAATATAGGACTATAATTTTAAAATTATGATTGTCATTTGATCCGAATAGAACATGACAAAACTGATGGAATCAAATTTCTCAGTTTTCGCATATTATTACGTTCTCGATTCTTAATCGATCGATGACTTTTTTATAAGATTACTGATTTAGTTTGTTTATGCAATTCCTGACCGATCCATAGTTTATTTTTTTTGCTAATTCTTTTCCAAAACAACATTTAGAAAATAATAAAAATTTCAGAAAATATATTTATATATCTAAGACGAAGAACAAAAATGTATGTATTTAACAAAATTAAACTGATTTTAGCATAATTAGAATCAAATAAAATTGTAGTTCAATTTGGAGAAATTGTGGTTCAACTTAATTTTAGTTTTCAAAAAAACACTGGTTTGGTTTACTTGCATAACTCTAAAACAACATATATCAAATTGTACAAAAGCTTACAAAAATATATTTACAAATATAAGACGAAAAATTGAATTAATTATAATTAAATTTTTAACAATTTTAGTCTAGTAAGAAAAAAATGTAATTACTTTCGGAAGAATAGATCAAATCCAATATACCCAAATAATGAATGACGGAATCGTTCCTAATTTTATACTCAAAATCACATATCTAATTAAAATAATAACATAGAATTATTTAAAATATATTTTTTTAATTTTCATACTTATAAATTGACAAAACCAGTTAAAATTTATAAATAAATAAAAATAAAATATCTAACAATTGTTATAATTTAATTGTTTTATAAATATTTATATATATGTGCATGAGCATAGGAAAATCAACTAATATATCTATATATATAAATCATCTTGCCCCCAATTTGTAATTGTTTCAAACTCTATAATTCAAGATTATGTAAATCAGCTTACAAATTTTCAAGATTTTCTTCACACAGATTTTCAAATACTTAAAAAGAAAAATTATCCACCACAAAAGGCTACCTGACATGGTAAACTCATATTTTAAAGTATCTTCAATGCAAGTATTTCAAGTTGAATCTCTCAAATAGTTAAACCTACACAAAAGTCTTTTTTAATCCATACACCCATCATACAACTATTCCGTATATATTGCAAGTCTTTCGTTACATATATTTATTCTAACCAGATTTAGAATTCAATTACCATAAAATTTGGAGTAAAATATTTGTTCCTAAATAAAATACCAAATATAAATCTAACTGAACTGACATAATTTTTTTAAAAATTGCACTATTTTTGGTGGAATCTTAGTTGCTTCTATTTCCACGTGCTATTAGACTTTTACATTTTTTTTAATTTATATTACCTAATCGCACCTACTTACGACTATTTTTCGAATGCAATATATGGTGTCCTAAAAAAATAACTTCTCAAAAAAAACTTGGATTTAGATAGTTACTAAAATGTTTCCATTTTTTTATTGTTTGCTACAAAATGGTTCACTTATTGATTAGTAGAAATTTGATAAAAACAAGCTTTAAATAAGATTTCAATAGAATTATATATAGAAGAGGTCATTAGCACAACGTAAGACAAAAAAAAAGATTATTAACAAGTCTTAAAACACAGCTTCTACAAGTACATGTTTTTTCTTAGACCCAAACCCAACAATGTGGGTTAGATAAATTCTTCCTTCCTTCACCGTAGCCGTCGAGACTAACCGATAAAACATACTGCTCTTGAACAACCCCGTCACAGTAGCTGTTCGCCACCCGTCCGAGCTCTCGACCAATTTCGTAGAAGGATTACCTGAAAACACTCAAAAAATATTTTAAAACATTCAATAATCAAGATGCAATAATTGTCTAAAAATTGACTGTTAGATAGACATTAAAAAAAATCATAACTTCATCAAAAGATACAAGACTACCTGCAATAACAATCTTTGTTGGAGACAATAATTCAATCCCATCTCCAAACCTCAATGTACCACCAGTGACTTCAATTACATTGACCTTATAACTATCATCTATATCGGTTATGTCGATTTTGTATAGTAATCCGGAGAAAGTGTGGATGACGATAAGGAACCCGTCCGGGTGATAAACAATGCCGTTGAGAGCGACCATGTTAATGAACCATCCAGGTGGAGTGAAGAGAGGACTTTTAATGATGGACATAAGCTTTCCATTGACATCAACTTTCCAAATTTTACTACCTTTTGCATCGGTAACATAAGTATTGCCTTGTGCATCAAAAGCTACATCGTCTGCAAATGATCTCTCTTTTCCTATATTCATCAAATTTGAAAACACAAGACAAGGAATGTTTTTTCACCTGTTGTTGGTTTGCTTGATTGATTCAATATAGAGAGATAAATGTAAAACTGAAACTAACATTAGATAGAATGTTTGACTTTGCATATAATTTCTACTTGTTTCATAGACAACAAGAGCTTTCTTTTGTATCTAGTTTGTAATTTGAAGCCCGTTTGAATTGATATCAGGGTAAAGTATATTAGGTTGGAAAATAAACCGAACCGAACCAGATAGACTTGAATCAAACTAAAACTCATCATTTTAAATACAAACCAAATTTAATAATAACTCGAACAATGTGTAAAATTTTAGACTTCCAAACCAAACCCAAACTTATGAAAACAAAACAAATAATAAATTAATCAAAATTCACTAAAATTTAATAGTTTTATCAAATAAATATAGAAATGTTAAATTAATTATATATTTATATGATATGTCATATATATACATATATATATAAGAGTTATAGAGATAAAAATATTAACCTTTTAAGAGATAATGAAAAAAAATATTTGATAAATATTGTGGCTTCAAAAATTAGGATTAGGTACCGGAATGAGAAACTTTAAAAAACTTTTCTGATTTGGTCTCTCCAATATTTAATGCTCTTCTCCAGTGTCTAGTATTTCTAATAGTGTCTCATGCTTCTTGTTGGCGCTACAAAAAGATTGGTAGGTGAGCATTTGTGCTGATTCTGGATGGTTGGAACTTGTGTTTTTTTCTCATTTATATTCTGAACAATATGTTTTGTTGATAACATATTTCAATATTGTACACATATTTTCTAAACGTTGCAATGGTAATATATTTCAGTTACAGATTCAAATCCTTAAAGATATCTATCTTCAAAACTCAAGAAATTTTTTCTAGAATTTGGACAAAATAATAGGTTGTTTGTCGAAATTTTTTGTCTCATTAATCAAAATAATTCTTTCAATTAAGTCAGCAAACTCGATATTGTACGGTTTAAATAAAAAACAATTTTCTTTTTTTTGAATAGTGTGTTGTTCGACTAACTAATTGCAAACATTTTGGATATTATTCCATTTGCATTATTTTTGAGATAGAAAATATAATAATAAGAATAAGATAATTTTTCATGAAGTAAATATTACATTATAATTATATATTAATAAAAAAGATTATACAATATATTCATGTATGAGTAAGGAAGAGTTACCTAATTATTTTATAAATATATGTATATATATATTCATGTATAAGTAAGGGAGAATCACTTAGTTACCATTTAGTTATTTTATAAGTATATATACTCATGTACGAGTAAGAGAGAGTCATTTAGTTATTATAAAGTTGGATGCATTGTATCCACATAATGTTGTGCACTGTTTACTTCATTTCCTTTGTCTTTGGCTAATTATTTGTACAGTGTACATATATGTGTAGAAGTAAGAAATATGTGATTAATCCATCATTTAAAGGTTTTTAAGATTTTCTTAAATAAATATAGGTTAATCCGTTATTTTAATATGTTTTGCATTTATCTAGATATTTTTTCTATTTTTATGGAATAATCGGTAAAAGACCGCAATCATAAAAACATTAATCTCAACATATCACATCATATGATTGAATAATATAAATATTAATAATTTTCTCTATATAACATTTTATCAAGTTAAAGATATATTTGACTAATTTGAAGTATTTTAATTTTTTATCAAGTTAAAACTTTTTATTTTATAAATTATAAATTAAATAATATAAGTTTGAATTTTTTAAAATATTCATATTTTGTTTTCTTTTAATTAAAATATATTAAAAAATAAATAGAATATTATTTTTATTGATTTTTCGTTAAATATTGTATTGATTACTTATGTACTAAGATGTGTTGTACGTCTTTACTTGCAACATAGATTATATGAGATCCAGTGTTTCGAATTATTTATCTACTTTGTCATATACTTTGTATTAAAATTCATAACAAAAATTGTTTTAAAAGAAGTGAGACCCAATGTTTTTAGATTATTTGGAAACATATTATTAATTAATCCATTGTTTAGATACAACTTTAGTCAGTAGAATATTGTTTTCCATAATTATTATTAATTAATTTTTAACAAATTCATTAATTCTTAATATTATGTAATATAAGACATTAAACCTGATTTTATCATGTTTTAATAGTATAAACATGTTTATCTTTATGATTCGTACTTATATATAACATGTAATATAATTATAACTAAGTAACTAACTAAATTAATTAATTACTTTTACTTTTATTCTATTTTTGTAATCTAAAATAACCAAATCCAAACCAAACCGGAATTAAAAAAATTCGATTCTATCCAAAAACCGAAAAACTCGAAATTGAATAACCCAAAACATTTTAGAGAGATCCTACCGTTGATGAAATTGGACGGTTAAGAATCGTCGACGGATGAGAAACGACGCTAAAACATACAAGAGAAAGAAAAGTATTGCAGAAGAGCTTACTTACTATGGCCACTAAGCTCTGTGAGGAAGATACGACGCCACGTAGACAAATCATAAGCCGCTAAAGCACTATACTTATTTCCAATCAAATCGCCGACAGCTACGAGAAGACGGTTCCTGTCGCGGTCGATAACGATTCCGGCGGAAGCGTTTCCGGCGATGTCAACGTCTTTGACCAAAGTCACTTCCTCCAGAACGTCGTTATCATCACCGTCATCGGAATCTTTAGGAACAACCTCGCCGATTCCTCCTCCGTCCATGAAGGAGACGAGGAATCTCCGACCTACGTCGTCCCATTTGGCGCATTCTCGTAAGAAGCCGGAGCTATGGTAAGAGATGACATGCGTAGAAGGAACAGCTCGCTCTAAGGAAATGAGGTAAGCTATGGGAACGGCGGAGATTATCAGGAGGAGAGCGGCGGAGAATCGGCCGGAGCAGAACGATAATGACGGCGACATTTTGAAAAAGGTTAGAGAGGTAAAATCAAAAAGTCGGTGAGAGACCGTTCGAGTATATAAGACATTAGAAAAGTGTGGCCACTACTTGATTAGTATTGGTGGCTCGTTTAATGTATATTGGGCCCGGGAAGTGTATCAAAAATTCAATACAAATAACTATATATATATATATCTTTAAAATAATTATATATTTTCATATGATGATAAAAATATCTTATAATAGATTAAAATATTTCTTACAAAAATAAAATATAAAGATAAAATTCACAAAAATAAAATTTATTAAAAATAAAAATAAAAATTTTATATTTACTTTCTATAATTTTATTTTAATTAATTATAAAAATAATTCTTTTAAAAAATAAATAATAGTAAAAAAAATTTGAAATGTTTTTTGATTGAAGATAAAAAAGAGAAAACAATTGTTACTATTTGTTAATGTTGGAGTCGATATAAAGTATATGTTGCTAATACAAAATTAAATTGAACCAAAATAAAATTCAGATTTTCCAAAACTATACTTGTTAAATATTTTCAAATCTAAAATATTCGACAAATCAAAATACCGAATCGAATCAATTTGAATTATTCAAATTTGCAAGTGTTTTACAAACCGAACCTAATTATTTTTTTAAAACCGAATTGAATTGAAGCGAAATTAAGTTCAGATTTTGGAAAATTGGACCAATTTAATCGAACCAAAATCCGAAATCCAAAGAAATACTGAAAAACCGAATTGATGCCGACAAAAAAAAAACGAATTGCCTTACCCTAATACCTTTGGGTCTCGTAACCCTCCAATTTTTCTTGCCGTCGCCGGTGAAGTTCTATCCCGTCCGACTCCACCGTCGCAAGATCGCCTTCTATAAGATTCAACAGTCATGCTTCTCGGTCAAAATTCTCTCCACGAGACATACTACGAGATTCTCTCCGTGAAAGAAGATGCGAGCTATGAAGAAATCCGCAATAGCTACCGATCTGCTATCCTTCACTCTCATCCCGATAAGCTGAACAGTTCTCGTTGTAGCTCAGACGAAAAGTTTCTGAAGATTCAAAAGGCGTGGGAAGTCTTAAGCGACGCAGAGCTACGCGTGGTTTACGACAATGACCTTCGTTTTTCGAGTCAGGAAGGTATCACTGCCGATGAGATTAGCATAGAGGATATGTCGGTGGAGATTGCTGGAGAAGGCGAACAAGTCATGGAGATTTTTTATCAGTGTAGGTGTGGTGATTACTTCTCTGTTGATTCCTCTGAGATAGAAACAATGGGGTTTGCATTGTTGAGAGACGGCGATTTCGTTCGAGTTAGGAGATTGGGTGCTTTTGTGGCGTCTGTTGTTCTTCCTTGTGGATCTTGTTCTTTGAAAACCCGAGTTTGGGTTGATTCTGATATGAAGATTCCTCTCCAGGATGATCAATTGTGAGCAATGTGGTGTTCTGGGTTGGTTTAGATACGTATAGATTCTGGTTCAGGGTGATCCTTTGCTCATGTCTGGGTTGATTCATAATTGAGGAATCTCTCTTCAAGGTGAACTCTTTAGACCGATGTGAGCAGAATACTGCTTGAGGATGATTTCAGTCTGTGTGGATAGATTCTTTTAGGAGAAGTATGTCTGGAGATGATTTCTTGTGACCAATCTGATCTTGGTTGGTTCGGATTTGGAAATTCTCCTGCAAGCTTTTTCTTTTTTGACTGATGTACTCATTTTGTTATAAGAAACTTAAATTATAATGGGAATCAAAAGGGCCCTTTGGATTGACCACTCGTTCTTCCCTCTTAGTTTCCAATCTTGTCTCATTTTTAATTTGCCCGAAGCTTGATACTCTTGTGAAATTGTCTTGTTTTCTGCATTCTTGTGGATATCTGATTCAGAATCATCTATAAGTTTCATTGTGCTTCTGTTTGGGGATAAGAATCTGATCGAGAAGAAGCAATGTAGGTGTAATTGCGGTAGTACATCACGACTATGCGCTCACAAAAGAATGGTATCTCTTCATCGCTACCATAATTCTCCGTTTTCTACTCAAACTTTGTATTTGTGATAATGTCTTTGCCGTATCTGATATTTACGGAGAAGTTGATTGAAGTTAGATATGCACCAACTGGTGATGATTTCTGTAGGAAATGATACAGATTACTGCAATTCTGACGTTGTAAAAAGATCTAGAGCAGGGCTAATTTTTTGTCATAGTTTCTGTATCCAGTTTTGTTATTGGCATGTACAGATGATTTAGAGTCTTGGCATAACCTTGTGTTTTGGTAGAAACTTGTGTTGATTGAGCATATTTTGGCTTGTGAATCCACTCTGCTGCAAACAATTGATTGTAAAGTTAAGTTTTAAGCTCAATTTGGTTTCCAAACCACAACTACTTCCACTTGTTTCATGGAGAAATTTTAATTACAAAACGCAGATGTGATGAGAAACTCCTTTTTGGTATATGGTAAGCCAAGAAACGGGCCATAGCACACTATACAGAGGACCATGATTCCTCAGGTAGCTTATCAAACTTTCTATGAGCATGGTGAATTGTGAACGTTTAAAGAACTAGAAATATATTGACTCCTTGCTTGAAAAGTTGTATCCAGCTTTTTTATTGCAGTATATAATATCTTACAGATGATGTTGTGTAGCCTCGTTATTATTCACTGTATATGAACTGAGATGATAAAGAGAAGATTACTTTATCCCATATGCATTTAAAGTAGATAGAATTTCCGGAGGTCCACCATTCTCTTCGACATAAGAAATGTTAGGGCTGTCTCGTGGAACTGCATCTTCTCTTTTGAAATTTTCTTCACTGCGAAGAAGCTTCTCACTGTCAGATCCCACTACACCTTTTAGAATGATGGTTTTGTGGAGGCCACCCAGCAAGTCTTCATAGTCTGTGTCTCCTTTTTCTCCCAAAAAGAAAACAGACTTAGACATATCAATTCCCCACCTTATTGAAAGATACCTACATAAAGCCATCAAGCTGTGTCATTCTCACTGTAGGATCATCTTACATGTAGCATATTTGGTCTTGACAGTATCTAACCTGACTGCTTGTAATCTTGATGCACATAGTGGTATAGCATTTAGCCTTGCTGCAGCATGTGTATAGACAATATTGCACCTTAAACCTCTCATTCGAAGCCTCTGTCTAAGGTCATCAACTCTTCGAGTCTGCCATTCACACACCTAGACATCAATACTAGTTCTATGATTTTGAGGGAAGTTTGTATTCATTGAAAGAGTTACCTCGACTCCTTGTTTGACAGAAATGGCATAGCAACTTGAACTGCATGCGCTTGTATACTCTTTAATGTCATCCTCAGTTTCAGGTTCTGTACATGCAAGTCTCAGAATCACTGACCTTATACTTTCACCAGGCCATTTGTATTCTACATGAGCTTCATAGTCTGCATCAACCTCCATATCTCTCCACGGATAGTAGATCTCACTTCCGCTGTTACAAACTATTGCATCAAAATCTTCCAAATTAATCAGGTATTTCTTTGTAATCTCCACAATTTCTTGCACGCTTGAACCTGTTGCCAGTACAAAACCTATTTTTCCTTTGCACGATGTCAAACCTGCAGCTTTCATCACATTCTTGATGATATCTTCAAGATTCGCATTGATTCTTCCATTGTCATCATAGGTATCAACAGTAATCACGAAGAGTATCTGTCTTCTACCAGGGCTGTAGAGAACAGATGAGCTACTACCTTTCATAGAATTCATTTGAGTTATGGCGTCGACTATTTTCCTCTGTCTAGTACTTGCATCTAGTTCCCCATTGAGCTTGAAATCTCCATCCATGGAGAATCTCAAAGATATGTCATCAACATCACCTAGAGAATCACTTATTGGCTCTTCTGGAATTTTCATTATGTCGAGACTACTGGTTGGGTGTCGGTTTCTGCAGTGCTCAACATGGGAAAGGTAGTTACGGCAGTGCTCTGGCCATGAAAAACGGTGGATGTTCTTGAGTCCGTTTTTTCTGCACTCAGCCCAGAGATGTTTGTTAGCAACTAGCTTGAGAAGGGCATCAGAAATGGCTTCTTGATCATGGGGGTCGATTAGGAGACCATTGTTTAGTGCCTGGGACATAAAACATATGGTGACAAGCTTTTAGGACCAGTGAGTTGTGTCTATATGTCTTTATGCAGTTGGTAGTAAGAGATTTTTGATTACCTTCAAGATATCAACAGGCCCGCCATTTTTGGTGGCAACAATGGGCAGACCATAAGCAGCTGCCTGTCACATGCAACAAATGGTGCGGCATGAAGATCTCATAGGTTTGTGCATAAGAGGTAAAGAATCATAACCTCGGACAATGGTATTAGTGCTAGTTACCTCAATGAGCGTGAGACCAAACGGCTCCACCAGAGCTGGATTGATGAAAACCCCCTTCAAGAGAGAAAGTCACCTCATAATTATATTGTTCATGTTGCAAAGAGGTAGGAGCTAAGAATTCTGGTGAATTGATAAGAATAATTCAATCTTTCGTACTTTGTAAACTTAGGAGAAACCAGGAGGAGTTAATAGCGAGTTATATTGTTTAATATGATTATCCTGTTAAGTACCTTTGTTTTGGCTGCCAAACGATAAATATCTGGAACTTCAGATTGTTTGTGATGCTTGGGATAAGCTACTTGGCCGTACAAGTCGTACTGGTCTATCAGCTTTAGAACATTCATAAGAACAACAGAGCTGCTATTAGACATCTCTTCGATGTCATCTCGATTTCCTAGTATAAGTGTCTGGGACAGGTTTGTTACCAAATAATTAGCATGAGTGCACATGTGTAACAAAAGTAATAAATGCTGAGATGCTTACCAAGTTTGCTAGTTCTCGAAGAGGCTGACATTCACCAAAAGCTTTGAGCAATGTGGTGACGTTTTTCTTGGGATCAGGGCGAGACAGAGCAAGTATGGTTGGCTTATGAGGATTTGTGAAAAACCGCATTATCTGTAGACGTTAAGTTCCACACAGTTATTTGCTCCATATATTGGTTATGATTTGTGTTAGAAATAACACAATAAATGAAAAAAAGAGTGTACCTCGGACCATATTGGAGGTACAGGTTTTTTTATCTGGTTTCGGTCGGGACCAATCAGCGACTTGAGATCTGCATCAGCGTCCTGTGAATCTTGTGTCAAGACGTAGCTGAAATCCATGCCTGGTGGTATAACCTGATACCACAAAGACATGTAAGATTGGTGAATGACTCTACTTCACCGTTATAGCTTATATGATAAGTCATTGTCTTGTCTCGTTTATGAGATGTTCTGGGAGGAGAAAAAGGATTTATACCACCATTCGCGGCATGTATCGGCCAAAGCAGCTGACTCCACGCCGTCTTCTAACCCTGAGTTTCCTCTCCAGTTTGATATCAAATCCATCATACAGTCCCCACTGCGCTTCAATCTCTTGTCGTGTGCTAGTAACCACCATTTCGGCTGCATCTAGGCTCAGCTCTTCAGCTTCTATTCTCCGCATAATCTTGTAAGTTCTGTCAATATCCTCTCTTGTAGTTCTCCCTTGTTTAAGCAACTGCTCAAACTTATTCCTTCCCAAAGAGTGACCAGTTAACACCATCGGCACATTTAACGTTCCTGCCAAATGTGCAGCTACTTCTCCTGCATCAGCATAGTGGCCATGAATCACATAAGGCCATATCGGCTTCCCTCCATTCACTTGCTCTCCTAGAGACCTTGCTATGTCCACTATGTGATTTAGCGCCCCATCAACAAACTCGTGAATATGAGGCCAGAGTGACTCCTTTGGTATGTATCTGCATTTGACAAACATTAGTATAGAGAAACTATCTGTTTTCTTTACATAAAGTCTAAAGAATCTTATGTGATAGTACTTGTCCCGAGAACCACAGGGGATGCGGATAATGTAGGAACCGCAGCCTCCGCTACCTTCTGGAGGGCATGATAACATCTCAATTGGCTCGCCATAGCTTGAGTCAACTTCTGGTGAACTGATTTGCCGTGTTAAGAGATCAACCCTGTGGACACCTTCGGTGTTGGCTAAAGCCCGAGCAAGCTCAACGACATATTTCACCTAATCGTCCATTAACAAGACCCTTTAGATTGATGCAAAGTTAACAAAACAAGAAGCGACAAGTGAAGCACCCTTACCTGTCCACCAGTATCAGAGTCTCTTCCAAGCTCCATGTTTTCTCCACGAACAAGTCCATGCATACTGCAGTGGGAAAAGTAGAGAACCAAGTAGAAACAGTTGGTAAGTCTCAAGAGCTCTTGACAATAACTAGTTAGTCAGATAAACCAATTTTTATACTTGCCTGATTAAGACAATGTAAAGGTTTCGACTTGATTTATCATCTTCTGACCAAATTTGCATTTCAGAGCGGATACGTGGCATGTGATCTCGAGGTGGTTCCAGAGTCGTAACAACGTCATTCTTCTCCTTCTCTCCTTCAGAAAGCTCAGAAAGATCCTCTTCCGCGTCATTGCGGCCTTGTTCACGTTCATCTCTCCGTTTAGAAAGTCTAATCCCGTCATCCCACACAATCTGTGAAATGGAAATAAAAAAAGGATTTAATAAAAGGATGTGAGACTAACCTTTCTCTTAAATGGATACAGAGGTGAAAGTTGAATCATTTAAGAGAAACAAACCTGCTTTTTCTTGCGTGCGAGATGCCATATACGCCAGCATATATTCTCAAGCCTGTTACTGCGTTCACGAGTATTTCTTGTTGCTATCACCTGCCACAAGTTAAAGATCCCTCCACATCACTCGCAGGTATTTAAATTTATGTGTAAAAGCATTTGTTTTGCTTTTACTAAAATCATTTTGGGGTTTTGATGATGTTCTAACCATCTCCCACATTATTTGATTCTTTTTTTTATCTATACTCTTGCATATTTTTGTGGATGGTTTTACTATCTATAATACTCTATACTCCTCCTATCTGTACACTAAGCATGGTTTTACTTCCACACTTATGGGAGATTATGTGGGATAATATTCTCTTTGTATCTTTTTGTGTTACATCATTGATATAAAGGTATCGAGGGAAGATCAAACCTTAATCCATGTTTTATACAGGTCAGACTCATCGAAGCTGTTGACAACCTCTTCCACAAAGTACTTGATGGGACTAAACACCTTCTCTTGATGATCCTTCCTATCTACATCTCCAAGCTTCTGGACGATCTTGGAGTTGCTCTCAAACCTCTTTTTGTTGCTAGTTCCAACATCAAGAATAGCTTCCAGGTAACTGTTGATCCACTCATTTCTTGCCATCTTTCTGATTGTTGCACTGAAAAGTCCTTTGATAAGAGTAAGATAAACATCTAGAAACACAACAACAGAGTGGAACAAGATTTTACGGCAATTTACATACGGAATCTCCTTCAGCTATATGTGACAGAGGGTGGAGACAGAGGCGGAGACTCAGGTACCACACGAGCTTACGAGGCCTAGTTTTGGATATCAACTTAGCTTGCCATTTTATAATCTCATACAAAAGGTCCCTCCTTTTTCTCTTTTCTTTTCTGCTATTTAAAATTTTAGAATTTGTTTAGGAAAAGTTAAAAGAAAAAAGGCCTGGTGTGGTTCTGGTTCTCTATATTATCTCTCAGACAGGCATATTACAACGTCATGTGTTAACCGTTAAACTCTGGAAAGACATGTATTCTGTCTTAATCTCAAAGAGAATCTTCTTTAGTAAGTTTTTTTTTGCATTATCAGATTCTCTAGTGGAATACGAATCACCCATTTCCTTTTTGAAGTTTCTCTTTTTATTTTTTTGTTTCTTGGGTAGAGATAGAGAATAATGAGTGGCACAAGGCCTTTTCTCCATTTGTTCCCATTAGACTTGTTTCTACGGCCTCATTTTTTCTGAACGTCTTTCTTGGGGACCAAACTCTAATTACTTAAACATGAGTTCAAAAGCAAGAATTGTAAAACCCGGTTTTCGCCATATTTTTTTACCTATGCTTAGTAATGTTTATGAAAACGGCCTTCAAGAACCTTCATGTGGATCCTATTGTTATGTTTCAGTTAGAAGTATAGTTAGCTTTTGTTTTCTGTGATTGAGAAAGATGGGTTTGATAGAATGGTGTATTTAGTTGTTTATTTGCAGGTAGAGACGTGAAGGAAAGAAACTTGAAGTCGTATGAGTATGTCGTTAGCTATGTTTGGTATGTGAAATAATGGAACAGAGCATATTCGATGCTTTCACAAAATAGATACTTTAATTAGCTATGTAGTTGCAGAAGAAAGCACAGACGAATCTGAGCAGGTAATAGTAAATACTAACCGATATGGTAAATCATGTTGATGCTCTCATTTGCAACAATACTTTATCAATTTATTTGTAGCAAAAAGATATTTTGTGCTCTCTTTTAGGGAAAAATCCAAACCCATCCGTATAATATGTTGATGCCCA
>AFAN01000488.1:0-13817 GCA_000218505.1 Schrenkiella parvula | reverse complement strand
GATCTAGCCTTATGAAAATATTTTGCTAGAAGACAAGCTCGACCACGAGCTCGAGCTACGGCATCGAGTCAATGCAGTTTTTTTTGTGAACTAGACTACGATTTACCATGACCTAAAATCGAGCATAGATCGCGACTAAAACAAGTTAAGATTGAATGAAACATTTGGTTCTATGAGGATTCAAATGAAGAAAGTTATGTAACACTCAAGAACAAAGTTTCAAACCCAGAAAAACCACACAAAAAACGGTTTTACTAACACATGCACCAACTTCATACTCTGTATCAATTCAAAACACTCATCTAGTCGAAACAAAATCCCGAAGTTAGCACCAACAAATACTTTACAGAAGCTCAAAATCTCTACACAAGCTCAAAATCCAGCTAAAAACAACTCAAGAACAATCAAGAACACTCAAGCTCAAACCCAGAAAATATGAAGTCGTGAATCAAGGCTTGGAGTTTTTAGGAAAATACCTGGGCTTCGCTAAGTTTCTGATTCTGCTAATCATTCTCGCTAAAAAGGTTGGCGAGATCGAGCTAGAAACTTCAAGTTTTCTAGAAGAGATTTTAGAGAGAGTACAGAGGAGTAGAGAGGAGTAGGGGTTGAACTCGACGGCGCAAATAAGTGTGTGGGAAGTGAAGTGAAGCTTACCCCTTTTTATAACCTAATTTTTAAGTTAAAGTCGAAACTCAGCGTTTTGGAGGCTTACCTGGTTGACTCAGGGGGGCGGCTCGAGTTGACTCATCGCGTCAAGTGGTTTTCTTCCTTTTTTTTCTTTTTGGGCTCGAGCAGTGCGTCGAGCTTGGATGTCGAGCTAGGGTTCTCCGATTCAAATCCTATGTACTTCGATCCCCCTAAACTCGAGCTCCTTTATTTTTGACCTGACTAACACAAAGAAAACAAAAACACAAAGAAAGCCAAAAAATTCTATGTACAAGGATACGCATGGGACTTCCTCTCAAGTGAGCTTGTTTTAAGTCTCGGAGCTTGACTTCTCTCTCCTTTAAGCTTGGGCAGGTTCAGAGAGATGAACCAAAGTCCCCTCTGGTATAAGTTGATCGACTAAATAGTGCTTTAGCCTCTGTCCGTTTGCTGTGAACTCATTTCCTGCCTTGCTAATCAGAGTGATGGCACCATAACGTAAGACTTCCTTGACGCTGAATGGTCCTGACCATCTTGACTTCAGCTTTCCTGGGAACAGCTTGAGCCTCGAGTTAAAAAGGAGCACTTGATCTCCTGCCTTAAACTCCTTGGGGAGAATCCTCTTGTCATGGAAAGCTTTACTTCTCTCCTTGTTGATCTTAGAGCTCTCATAAGCTTCCAACCGAATCTCCTCCAGCTCATGCAGGTCCATAGCTCTCTTTTCTTGAGCCGTCTTGATGTCTAAGTTCAGGAGCTTGGTCGTCCAGATAGGCTTGCGCTCGATCTCCACTGGGAAATGATACGATTTCCCATAGAGTAGCTGAAAGGGTGTCCTTCCTATGGGGGTTTTTAATGCTGTCCTGTAGCCCAAAGGGTGTCATCCAGCTTGACTGACTAATCTCTCTTAGAAACCCCTACTACTCTTGCGAGTATGGCTTGTTGGAAACCTCCACTTGGCCACTGGTCTGAGGATGATATGGTGTTGCCACTTTGTACCTCACTCCATGCTTCTTGAGAAGGTTCTCAAACACCTTGTTAATGAAATGAGTACCACCATCACTTATCACAACCCTTTGCACACCAAATCGAGGGAATATGATGCTCTTGAACATCTTCAAGACAACCCTTGCATCATGGGTAGGACTAAGAATCGCTTCAACCCACTTGGACACATAATCAATAGCAACCAGGATGTAGTTGTTGCAATAAGATGGTAAGTTGAAAGGTCTCATGAAGTCTATTCCCCAAATGTCAAACACTTCCACTTCTAAGATGGGATTCCGAGCCATCTCGTTCCTTTTGCTTATGTTCCCTGTTCTTTGGCAAGAGTCACATCTGGAGATGAAGGCTTGTGCATCCTTAAACATGGTCGGCCACCATAATCCAGCTTGAAGTACCTTCTGGACCGTCTTAAATGTTGCAAAATGGCCTCCATAAGCAGAACCATGGCAATGCTCAAGCACTCCTCTTACTTCCTCCTCAGCTATGCATCTTCTAAAAAGGCCATCTGAACCCTTCTTGTACAGGTATGGTTCATCCCAGTAGTAGTGATTCAAATCCCTAAAGAACTTCTTCCTTTGGTAAGCATCCAGACTCTTAGGGACTTCTCCACATACTTGGTAATTCATCAAGTCGGCATACCAAGACAGCTTCTCCTCTTGCATCTGAGCAATCATTAGTTGTTCTTCAGGAATAGAATTGTCTATTGGAACCGCCTCTTTTATCTTCATTCTTGACAAGTGATCAGCCACTCCATTCTCCACGCCCTTCTTGTCTACTATCTCCATGTCAAACTCCTGAAGCATAAGTATCCATCTCAAAAGTCTTGGCTTCGTCTCCTTCTTGGCGTAGATGTGCCTTAGTGCTGCATGATCAGTGTAGACAATGACCTTAGAACCGACTAGGTAGCTCCTGAACTTCTCAAACGAAAACACCACTGCCAAAAGTTCCTTCTATGTGGTTGAGTATCTCCCTTGTGCATCATCTAGCGTTCTGCTATCATAGTAAATCACATGGAGCTTCTTGTCTATCCTCTGTCCTAGAACAGCTCCCACAACATAGTTTGATGCATCGCACATGATCTCAAAGGGGTAGTTCCAGTTAGGAGCTTGGACAATAGGAACAGAAATCAAAGCCTCCTTGATGAGCTTGCAGGCGTCTAGACATTCATAGTCAAAGATGAACTCTGTCTCCTTACAAAGCAGCCTTGTGAGAGGTCTAGCTATCTTGGAGAAGTCTTTAATGAATCTTCTATAAAAACCAGCATGCCCAAGGAAACTTCTAATGTCCTTCACGGTTTTTGGAGGCTGTAGCTGCACCATCACCTCAACCTTGGCCTTATGAACCTCTATTTCACTTTTAGAGATCTTATGGCCTAAAACAATTCCCTCGCTGACCATGAAGTGGCATTTCTCCCAATTCAGAACAAGATTGGTCTTTTCACACCTGGTGAGTACCTTGCATATATTCAACAAACAGGAGGAGAAGGAAGATCCATATACAGAGAAGTCATCCATGAATACCTCAACCGTCTCCTCTATTAAATCCGAAAAGATAGAGGTAATACACCTCTGAAAAGTAGCAAGTCCATTGCAAAGACCAAAAGGCATCCTCTTGTATGCAAACGTTCCATAAGGGCATGTGAATGTGGGTTTTTCTTGGTCATTTGGGTGAATCTGAAAGAACCCACTATACCCATCAGAAAACAATAATAAGGATGATTTGCTAGCCTTTCTAAGATTTGGTCAATGAATGGCAATGGGAAATGATCTTTCCTAGATGCAGCATTAAGTTTCCTGTAATCTATGCACATTCTATGGCCAGTTATCGTTCTAGTGGGAATAAGCTCATCCTTATCATTTTTCACAACTGTTATACCACCCTTTTTAGGAACACAATGCATAGGAGACACCCAAGTACTATCAGAGATAGGGTAAATCACACCAGCATCTAGCAACTTCAGCACTTAATCCCCTTAATGTCATCTAGTGAATACCCTATGGCTCTCTTAAACTTTTTCAACTCAGTCAATAGCAAATGAAATTCATCATAACTTAGCCCATCATTCACTATGACTGGATAGGTAGAATTGGGTCCAAGAAAAGCATACCTTAGTCCTACTGGCAATGGCTTGAGGTCTAATTTGGGCGCCTTGAGTTCTAACCAGTCATCAGATGCTTTCGTGTTTGGCTTGGCGTGCTCCTCGAGCTTAGATATCGAGCTCGCGTGAGGAGAGGTCTGACTCGACGTGGTGGTCGAGTCAAGAGGACGAGTCTGCTCTGCCGCCAGAATCTCCTTCTTTGATCTGGTCAGCTTCTCAACGTATCTTTGGCTCTCTACTGCCTTATATGAATCCAACAGCTTTTCATACTCCAAGGTCTCATCATGGAGGTACCCAGCTTCGCCATTCTTAGTCAAGACGGTCTGAAGATGGTCTTCTACACCTAACTCCTCAAGCAACTCATCAGCCAGCTGATCCATTTCCTCAATCCAAAAGTTTTGTCCTCCAACCGTTGGCTTTTTCATGGAATCCTTGATATCAAATTCCATCTTGAGGCTTTTTCCCATGTAGAGGGCTATCTTTCCATTCCTCACATCAATCACTGCTCCAGCTGTAGCCAAGAAGGGTCTTCCTATGATCAAAGGATCTCTAGGCTCTTCGTCCATCTCCAGTACCACAAAGTCTGTAGGTACTTCTATATGGCCAATCCTCACAGGTAAGTCTTCCAATAAACCGTGAGGAAGTCTAATTGACCTGTCAGCTAAGATCAATGAGATCTTGGTAGGCTTATACTTGTTGAAACCAAGCCTTTTAGCTATAGAAAGCGGCATGAGGCTCACAGATGCTCCAAGGTCACAGAGACAACTGCTGAAGGTTAATGGACCAAGGGAACACGGTAGACTGAAGGAACCTGGATCACGTAGCTTCTTAGGCATGGTCTTCTGCTGAATGATGGCGCTGCACTCGTGGCTTAGAACAACCATTCGTTGAACCTCTCTGATCCTCTCCACCACTGCGTCTTTCAGAAACTTATACGGGGGTATCAACCTGAAATCGTCTATCACAGGCATCTTGACTTCGATTTCTTTCATCTGCTTGTCAAACAATGCTTGATACTTCTTCACTAGATCCTTTTTGAACCTTCCTGGGAATGGGAGTGGTGGTTGGTATGGAGGAGTAACAAAGGCTTTTGGCTCCGTCTTGCTAAGGACTGGTTTTTCAGCAACTGTCGCTTTGGCTCGATCAGTTCCTCGAGCCAGCTGGTCGCGTATGCATACTCCCTTGGGTTTTTCGGCTTGGACCTCTTCTGAAATCACGTCCTTCCCATCCTGCGCTTCACTGTCCTCAGTGACTAAACGTTGACTATAACTATTGGGTAGTTCTCTTCCAATTCTCAATGTGATCGCGTGTGCATACTCCCTTAGGTTTTGGACAGCCTTTCCAGGTAATTGGCCCGTTGTTTTAGTCGTCAATGTGGAGGCACCTTGGTTTTCAACAAATTTAATTCTTGAATTCAATCCCTCTATTTTCGCAGATAGATCATTGTATGTGTTGTCGGTTCATCTCAGCAAGTTTCTTTGATAACTCCATAGCGCCAGTTGCTTGACCTTGGATCAGCTGTTGAAGCATGTTCTTCACGTCTGGCTCTATGGAGTTAGAAACTTGTGCTTTTTGTGGTTGAAATCTTGGTGGTCCTCCCATTTGTTGCTGATAACCTCCTTGAAAATGCGATTTAGGGGCGAATCCTCTATTTTGATTGTATGGAACAAAAGGCTTGTTCTGCACGTTTTGTTGCTGTTGAGGATAGATCTGATCTTGTGAGTTTGCCACGTTGTTGCTCCTGTATGACAGGTTCGGGTTGTTTTTGTAGTTGAAGAACCCGTTGTTGTTACCTCTTTGGTTTTGAATGTAGCTCATCTCCTCCATCTGATCATTCTCCCCTCCTGGACCTGATACTGCTTATCCTCGTTCGCGAAGTGTACATGCTTTTGTTGAGCCTGAAGCAGCTTGTCTAGCTTGTCATTTAGAGCTTTGAGTTCCCTTTTATGACGTTCTTCACCTTCAGCATTACCTCTGACATGCCTGTCATACTCCTCATTGTAGTTCCCATCCGACTGAGCAAGATTCTCCACTAGTTCCCAGCTATCATCCACGTCTTTATTGAGGAAGTTCCCATTGCTTGCTGTATCAAGTAGGATTCTGATCTTGGGTAGAACTCCTCTGTAAAGTGTGCTTAAGAGTGATTCATTGCTGAATCCATGATGAGGGCATTGAGAGATGTAGCTTTTGAATCTTTCCCATGCCTCATAGAAGCTTTCACCATTCTTCTGTGCAAATCTAGATATCTCATTCCGGAATCTGGTCGTGTGTGAGTTGGAAAAGAACTTGGCAAGGAAAGCTTTCTTGCAGTCATCCCAAGAAGTGATCGCACCATGAGGTAGGTTTTTCTCCCATTGATGGGCTCTGTCGCCTAGAGAGAACGGGAAAAGTCTTAGCTTGAAGCCATCTTCGCTGACTCCATTGATCTTGGTGAGGCTACAGAGTCTGTCAAACTCGTCTAGGTGATCGAGTGGATCTTCCATAGGCAGTCCATGGAACTTGTTGCTCTCTACCATAGATATCATCCCACTCTTGATCTCAAAGTTAGTGTTTTGAATGGGAGGAGGTACAATCTCTTGCCTCTGAGTGTGAGTGCTTGGGGCGTCACCAGCTCCGATGTTTCTTTGCACTCTTTGTGGTGCTGGTGCGGCGTTTTATCGCCTTTTTTCTGGGTTATCCATTCCCACTTCCTCTTGTGTGTCTATTCTGACACTTGTACTCTCTTCTCTTAGGTCATGGTGTAGACGGTTGATGTTGTCTTTGTACCGAATGATATTTTGATTTCCTTTTGATCTGGTTTGCATGCAAATAATCTGGTTGACCCGAGGTGACTGATCGAGGTAACAGATCGAGTCAAAGATCACCTGAAACGAACACAAACAAAAAGGAAAGATTTTTAGTAACCAATTTTTTTTTATATATATTTTTCTTTGAGAACTTGATCTTAAAAGATCTGAAATCCTAAATGTAGCAAAAGATCACCCAA
Source organism: Schrenkiella parvula (assembly GCA_000218505.1). NCBI lineage: Eukaryota > Viridiplantae > Streptophyta > Magnoliopsida > Brassicales > Brassicaceae > Schrenkiella > Schrenkiella parvula. The sequence goes on along the minus strand of AFAN01000488.1, from coordinate 7,086 downwards.
TTGGCAACGACGCCAAATTGATACTAGGTTTTTATCGTGATTTACCAATCAATAACCCTATGCACTATCATGGTCATCGCAGTACAATAGGTTATCAATCCAAATGGATGTTGTGCTAGCAATCAAGATATGATCAGAGCAGATTAAGTCAAGCAAGACAGTTTTGGTGGTAGAATCTAAGGTCCTAAGTGATAGAACTAGAAAAAAAACGCAAGATTGAAGAATAAAACAAGTAGCAAATGGTTTTAACAAGCAATTAGGAAACAAGCTCCTAAGGATGGGGTAATCGATCAGTGATTCTTCTTAATCAATCCTAGGTGTTTGACAAAACTCAATCAAAGCTAATCCCTAGACAATAGACATCAAAACCAGACGAATTCACTCCCGTGATAGACGTCCTCAAGCGAAGCTACTTCCCGACCTAATCCTTTAGCAAAACATAAGAGAGCAGGCAATAAAAATCAGTCTATTAAAGTCGATAAGCACTCTAAACATCCAATTCCTTAGGCTAGAATGTGCAAATCTCTTGAATTAATTGGTTCAGATACTTCAGCAACACCTCCCGATAATGAAGTACCAAAGGAGAAGTGGGATTAAACCCATAAAAAAATTAAATGGAGAACACTTAGATGTGGAATGCACGGCATGGTTGTATGCGAATTCTATATGTGGTAAGCATTCTTCCCATGACTTCAAAATTCTTTTAACTAATGCACGCAAAAGGGTTCCTAATGTCCTATTTACTACATCTGTTTGCCCATCAGTTTGAGGATGGTAAGTTGTAGAAAACAGTAATTTAGTTCCTCATTTCGACCATAGGGTTTTCCAAAAGAAACTTAAGAATTTGGCATCTGTATCAGATACAATAGACATAGGCATGCCGTAAATGCGCACAATCTCCTTAAAGAACAAGTTCGCTACATGCAATGCATCATCAATTTTATTACATGCGATAAAATGCGCCATCTTAGAAAAACGATCAACCACAACAAAAATAGAATCTTTACCTGTTTTTGTTCTAGGCAAACCCATGACAAAATCCATGGAATTATCATTCCACGGGTGAGTCGGTATAGGTAAAAGGGTAAACAAACTGTGGGGTTGAAAGTGTGACTTGGCTTGTTTACACGTCATGCATCAGCCCCAAATCCGCTCTACATCAAGTTTCATGTGCGGCAAGTGAAAATGGGATTTCATCACCTCCAATGTCTTGGCAACTCCGAATTATCCCATGAGGTCGCCTCCATGAGCTTCCCTTACAAAAAATCCCTCAGAGAACAATTAGGTACGCAAAGACGGTTCTCATAAAAGAGGAACACGTCTTGTTTAAAATAGTGACCGAGGCATGTTTTTCGCATTCCTTAAAAATAACTTGAAAATCCGGGTCTGTGGCATAAAGTTCTTTAACTTGCTCAAAACCTAAAAGCTTAGCTTCGAGTGTCGAAAGAAGAGTGTACCTCCGGGATAATGCATCAGAGACGACATTATCTTTACCTTGTTTATACCTTATAACGTACGTAAATGTTTAAGGGACTCGTGATCGGTGTGAATGACGAACTTCTTTGGGCAGAGATAGTGTTGCCACGTTTGTAATGCTCTGACCAACGCGTACAGTTCTTTATGGTACGTTGCGTAGTTAAGGGTGGCTCCTCCGATTTTTTCACTAAAGAATGCAACGGGCTGCTTGTCCTGCATGAGTACGGCTCCAATTCCTATACATGATGCATCACACTCGATTTTAAAATTTTTAGTATGGTTAGGTAAAATCAACATGCGAGCGTGAGTAAGTTTTTCTTCTAGGCTTTGGAAAGCCTCTTCTTGGGTCGACTCCTATTTGAATCCGCCTTCCTTCTTAAGAACTTACGTAAGAGGTGCAGCAATTGTGTTGAAGGTCTTCACTAATCGCAGATAGAATCCGGCTAGGCCGTGGAAGCTCCTCACTTCACCGATCGCCTTAAGACTCCGCCATTCGCGGATAGTCTTCACTTTCTCCTCGCCCACCTTAATGCCTTCTGCGCTAACCCGATATGCCTAAGATGTTATTCTAAATACTTGTTGTATATCAGAATATCATCAAAATAAAGAACACTGAATACCCCAATGTAAGCCTTAAGAACGTGATTCATCAATCTCATGAAGGTACTAGGTGTGTTAGTTAATCCGAAAGGCATTACTAGCCACTCATATAGACCATGTTTCGTCTTAAACGCAGTTTTCCATTCGCCCCCCTCTTTCATCCTAATCTGATGATAGCCACTCTTTAAGTCGACCTTAGAGAAAATACTAGACCCATGCAGCTCATCTAACATGTTGTCTAGTCTAGGTATGGGGTCGCGATATTTTACTGTTATATTGTTGATGGAACGACAATCTACGCACATACGCTAAGTAACATCCGTTTTTGGTACAAGCAGAAGGGGTACCACACACGGGCTCATGCTTTCTCAGATGTGGTCCTTCTCCATTAGAGCATCAATCTGCTGTTGCAACTCCTTGGTTTTAACGGGGTTGGTTCGGTACGCCGGCCGATTCGGGAGTGATGAGCCGAGAACAAAATCAATTTGATGTTCGATTCCCCGGATTGGTGGTAGGCCGTTTGGATATTCCTCCATAAACACATCTCTGTATTCTTGCAATAAGTTACTCATTTCACTCGGTAGTACCGGTGGATCTTTTGTTATGGTTAGTAAAACGTTCTTATACATAAGCAAAATGAGTGGTTGTTTAGAGACGAAGGCATGTTTTACCTCACGGGGTTTAGCCAGGAGATTGTTTGGCTTAGTGTTGTGGCTGGATCGTTTCTGATCTTGTTGGATCTCATTGGTGCAGCTTCCGCCGTCGATGATAAGGCTATACACTTGTCCTTGGACGTTACATCTTGTGTAGAACAAATTTTCTCATTGTTCCTCTTCTTGTGCTTTGGGGTTCAAGTGACCAACACGTCACCCTTTACCGGCAAAATCTCCTGCTCCTCATCCGACTCAATTGGCTGGTCATCTTCTGATTCAATCTCCCCATTGGCTCGAATGATCATGATTCGTTGATTGGAGCACTCGTTGGCGTAGTGTCCTCTTCCGTGACACTTAAAGCATCGAGCATCCTGCGCTCTTGCTGTCACTCTTTTGCCTTCCCTTTGATGTCCACGAGTGGCGTTGCTTCTGCCTTAGGTGCCACTAAAGGTTTAGACTCCTTTGTCGAACTGAACTTTTCCTCTCGATATGCACTCGGCCGGTTGTAGGAATATCCCGCCGACTGGTTGCTTTTGGTCGGTCCTCTCCTCTTTGGTAGGAACATCCTCTCTTCTTGCTGATTTTGAGGTTGTTGGCCGACTGGTTACTGATCAGCCTCACGTTGGGGCTGTTCTACACGTTGGTTTTGGACATTGCCCTGTGGCTGGACGTGCTATTCGATAGTTTGGACTTGGGCTTGCAAATTATCAAACTTGGCCATCATCTTTTCCATTTGTTTGCTAATGGCGTTCATCAACTGCTTATTTTTCTCCATGCTGGAAGTAGATTCTTCTTCTGTAGACATGGTACCTGAAACAAAAAAAACAAGGGAACTCGCAGTTAAATAGTTCAACTAGATGCACACCACAAAAAGGAAATTTGCAAGAAAATTTAAATCGATTAACTTCTAAACCGAAATATTTTCAAATAAATACTTGCACAATTTATAAAAAAATTTCCTTTGGCTCAATGTTAGATCTAGACAGTAGGTTTTACCTGAATTTTTTTTTTCATGGTTTTACAAGAATTAATTTGAGAAAATTTCAGCATGAAAAATCGATCCTAAAATTTCAAGATCTAACAACAAATCGATTAAACTTAAATCCGACGGTTTCAAAAACTTCTGAAATTTTTTTTTAAATAGATAAAAACAAACAGAGTAAGAACACTTAGCTTCCAAAGTGGCTCTGGTACCCCTTAATATGATCCTGTATAGATCGGCCCTTTGAAAGCGAGTGAGGTTGTGTTTGAAACCGAGAACAAGTAACGATATAGTTGATTCCGAGAAACGACTAGGTTCAAGGTAACAAAGTTATGGATCGATGGGTCACACAAAAAGTATGGACTAACTACTGATTTACCAATAGATCGAGTGGTCACACAAAGGATGCGAAAAAGCCTTTGATTTATTGGATTTGATCTAAGTCTTAGAAAGAGTTTTTGATACAAGATTAGATGCTTCTCCCAAAGAGCTTACAAGAGTTTTAAAAAAAAAGAACTAAGCAAAAGGGCGGCAAGGAACAAACTCCAAAGCCGACCTTGGAAAGAAAAAAAAATTAACTCAAACAAACAACTAACAACAACCAACTAACAACAACCAACTAACTTATAGAAAAATTCAAATTCAAATAAGCCCTCCAATTCTGGCATGGCTACGGTTGGGCCTTTCTTCTTCTTGGGCTTGAATCTTGATCATCAAATAGGCAATTGAGAAGTGAACTCATGAGCCTCATTAGAACCTCCCTTCGGAAAATCCATTGGGACAAAACCGAAGGTAAGAAAAAAGAGTACAAATTGAGACACTTACCCATTTGATGATGTCTATTGCGCTTGAATCAAAACCACAGAGGTTTTGACTTGGCCGGAATCTTTTGGTCGATCGCAAATGCGAGTGAGCATTCCACTGATGGCTTTGTTAAATGCCTTGGTCCTTGCTCGAGTCATTGGTCCTCTTAATGCTTGCTCCGTCACAAGCTCGTCCGCACCAACCTCCTTTTCGTCCGCGCCAACCTCCTTCTCAGCCCTTAGCTCCAATGCGTCGTCCATGATCATATCACAATTTTTTTATCTTTTTAAAATAACATTTTCTTCCGTGTTATATCTGTTTGTGCCATTGGACGTTCCTTAGATAACCCTAATTCATTAAGAGTACTTTTGGGATAACTAAGTGATTCTATCGTGTTATACATGCTCCCAAACAGTTTTTTTTGTGTAATGACCCACATGACTGAGTCGAGTCTGTGTAATATGAAAATAACTTTGTATAATATATGAAATATAACATTTGATACATTAAAGTTAATAATGTTTCCAAACAGATTTATCGACATAAAGATAAAAGTACCCCCCATGGTGGTTTCCGATTTTCTTCTGAAAGAGTATGGATACGTCGTCATCGTCTTCATATTCTCGAGATTAATCTGCTTTTTCAATAAATTTCCATATAGGAGAACTTCAGATTACAAATACCTGAAGTGGATGAGTTTAAGAAAGCGTAAGAAACCTTTATTCTATTGAATAAATGTAGGCTTTCATGATCTTAGGTACAAGTTTCATCTCCTGGTCCTGGACGATAGGGAGAAATCTAAATTTATGATGCTTGATACAGTTGCTAATGCAGTTGTAGGAGTCCCTGTTTCTCAGCTTCTAAATGGTTCACTTTAGTAGGTATATTAAAGCAAACTAAGATTGAGTTAATTTATTTAGCGTTGTTTATTATACATATGAAATCGTTTATTTTTCAGATTGAAGATCCAACTGTATTTCCTGAGCCTATTTCCTGTCTAGTATGACAGACTTACCGGTTTGAGGTTTCTATTGAGAAGGAAAACACATTCTATGGAGCTGAAACGTACAAGTGTTCTTGGAACATGCGTTGCCCGATGGCTGAAGATTCCTTAAATGGCTTTGCGGTTCCGTTCTTTACTGTTTTAAACTATTACCATTCCTTGTTTAGCTTATGGTCAGTCCGCCCATGTCGGGATCATTTCAAGTATTCATGGAATGTTTGACACTTTGTCAAAAATTCAGCTCTTTTATTCTATAGAAATAAAAACTCCCTTAAAGAAGAAGCGAGTCGCAACAACTCTCCCCATTGAAAACTAATTCATCTCTGAATCAGCATCGACCATCTTCTCATCGCCATGACACTCGACACAACTCTGGATACTCATCCTTAATCTTCCTTTCATGATATTGGGTCGTTTCTTGAATTTTATCTCGCTCCAATACTACTTCAACGAAGTAAACCCTTTTCCTCTTAACTCACTTTTCTAGCAGCCTTGTCACTTGAAAAGGTCATCATCCACCCAATAAATCCAACCCTAAGTCCTCGGGTTTTTCTCGAATAAGTAATGATGGGTACCTTACTACCTTCGTTAACTGAGACACATGGAATACATCGTAGAATGGATGAAAATTCTAGAGGATAAGCCAATGCGCCAATACGTTTATGGATCTTGTACGGCCCCATGTACCTCAATTTCAGCTTCCCATCTTTGAAGCCATTTCCTTTCCTTTAAATATCATTCTCTTCAAGTAAACTATTTCGCCCACTTGGAATTCCAATTACTTCCATCTTTTATCTGCATAAATATTTTGCAGATTTTGGGCTTTCTTCATTTTATCCTTAAAGAACTTAATTCTTTCCATTTTCTCCTTTATCACTCCTGATTGAACATTTTGTCCCTCCCTCACTTCGATCCAACACAATGGATTCGGCATAAACAGCCAAACAAGACTTCATATGGTGAAATTCCAATACTCAAGTGATACATATTTTTTCTACAAGCTCCTCTAATGGCAAATGCTTCTCTTAGTTCTTTCCTCAATCCATGAGATAAGCCCGCAATATATGCCCCAATGTCTGGATTTTCCACTAAGACTGTCCATCTGTCTGTGGATGATAATTCATACACCTTAGTGCCCAGTGCTTTCAGGAACACAATCCAAAAGTTTGAAGAGAACTGCGTCTCTTGATCCGACACGATGTAACAGGGACCCCAAGAAGTTTCACAATCTCGTTCATGTGAAGTTCAACGAAGTTATCCACCCCATCCCCCTTTTGGATCGCAAAAAAAAGTGCAGGCTTAGTCAAGTAGTTCACTATTACCCATACTAAATCTCGAAGATTCTTTGACGTCGGTATTCCACTCATCGTAATCACATTCCAGTTTCAGTCGACATCAGTAAGATTTGCAATAATTCACTTGTATTAAAGGACTTGATTTACTTAATATTATTCCATCGACAATGAGGTCAAATATGACATTAACAGGACTTTTATAAATGACTTTGACGGACCATACTGGAATCTTGGTAAACTTTTGTAAAGCAGCAAGACAAATGGTGGTGTAGT